>JARYHS010008074.1:256902950-257185215 GCA_031002005.1 Vandiemenella viatica
TTATCCACTATTGATAGATTAATGGTTTACAGTGAAGTTGATTAGAACACTTCCGATGTTACAGGAGTCAAATGAACTGCTTCCTATCCCGCACAAAACGGTATCTTGGGTTCTCCGTGAAGTGTTTAGATGACATGAAACAATACAGCGAACATGCACGTATTCATCTGTGTGTATTTTTTTAAACCAAAACTTTACGGGTTGCTGGACGTTGTGGCCATTAGAGAATAGAAGATTGGAGGGCGTGAGAGAACTAGGGACAAGGAACGGGGAGGAATTTATCCATTGCCTTTTGAAGGAACGGCCTTGATCTGGATGGCTGGACAGGGATTTGAACCAGCGTCCTCCTTGCTGCTGCTGATTCTTCAGACTACAGTACATTTTATCACAAATGAATCGAATCAGAAGCTTCCTGGCAATCAGTGGCGGAAATTTATCGATAAGATGGTAGGATTTACGATGTAAAAGCAAATGCTTGTTATTTTCCAGCTATGAGTGCTTTGTAACGTTCTGTTTGAGATATACCCATCGCAACCAGTTGTTACTGTTCCATTTGAGCATCTATTGCCCTGAAACTTCTGTCTGGGGGCGAAGACTTACTTATTCATTTCATCGCTGTGCTTTCGACACTATCTTAAATTAAAAACGCATCTCGCTCCAAGAACAGTGCTACTCAAAATATTTCTTTTCGTTTTATGTTTTACAACTATCAGAGATGTAAACTTAATTGTTATAAGAAAAAAATATGTGTGTCTTCCTGTCCCACCCATTTTACGTTTTAGTAATTCGGGAGAAAATATTTCAAGCAAACCTATCGGCCATAGCTGAAAAATCTAAAAATAGACATGTGGCAAACTGTTTGATCGTTTTCTCATAATCTAATGTAACATTTGAACGGAGTTCTTTCCCAGCTTTATTAGCTTCTTGTACGAACTGAAGAAAATTTCGTGCTTACCAAAATTATCGACTTGGTTCGTAAGATGGTACAAAATAAATAAATATCTGACTAAGTAATTGATTTTATAGATTCAGTAGCTGTTACCCGCGAATTCTAACGCGTGGGCCTAGAATTTCATTGCTAAAATAGTACGTAGAAATCTATAAGTTACGTAAAAGGTGTCCCTAAAAGCACGGAGTCGGGGAATACAATACCATTATACCATAACACCTGTCACATGAAGAGAACCAATTTGCATCACGTTTAAAAGGGAGGGGGGAGGGAAGGTAAACTGTGAGAGACTACCTACCACAGTTCCTCCTGCAGAATTTTGTTTGTGATTTAAAATTATATCGCTTATGTCAATACAGTTTTGTACACAAAGTCTTTATTATTGCTGCCCTCTGTTAAGATATTTAACCTCTTGGAGTTGGAAAACCGTCAGCTAGCTACATATAACTGCCCATGGGAGAAACACATCCTTTTCCCTGTGTACCATTACTACTATCAGTGTCTGTCCCTAGTCTTTGTTGATAGTCGATACAAAGTCTAATGTTAGTGGGAACTGAAGTCTTTCAAACTGGAATGGTAGGTTTTTCGGAATTATTGGGATTCTATGAATCAACCCATCATCGCCTTTATTAGTGCCAGTCATGAGCATTTATCATGTTGGGCACCACTTTTACTATTTGCACCGAGAGTGGTGGTGTAACGGTTAGCGTTCTGGCCTCGCATTCGGGAGGCGGCGGTTCAAATCCCCGTCCGGGCATCCAGATTTGGGTTTTCCATGGTTTCCCAAATCACTCCAGGCAAATGCCGGGATGCTTTCTTCAAAAGGCCATGGCCGAATTCCTTCCCATTCCTTGCCCCCCAATCCTTTCCCGTCTATAATGACTTCGCTGTTAAGAGGCGTTAAGCAGTTAAACAAAAAAAAAAAAAAAAATCTATTTGCAGTCGTGTGCCGTTGCAAAGTAGTGATGCATATAGGTTGCGCATCAGTAGTTGTGAAATTTATCAACAGATTATACAAAAACTGACTGCAAGAGAAATAGAGCCAGAGCGGTCGATACACCATTAGATGACTTACTTACACAAGCTATATATTTATCACCGTTCGGATAGTTTTCAATATTTCATGACAGCATATATTCATTATCCCGATAAAATATCATATGTCCTTCCTAACGATGCATAGTAATCCCTGTTAAATGTCATCAAGATCGGTTTAGCAATTTAGTCATGAAAACGTAACGAACAGACAGAGAGACGGAGTTACTTTCCCATCTATAATGTTAGTGCAGATTTCGACGTTTGGCATGTAAACGAAAAGGCAGTGTTGCAGAACCGTAAATAATGACAGCCAAATATATTTTGTTTTAATATGTTTCCTTTGAATTACTAAAAGAGATAGGAGTTACTGATCCCAGACCTGCCATTCACATTCAATTTTCCGTGGTTTCCCAAAAATCACTTCAGGCAAATACCGCTACGATTCCTTCAAAAGGCCTTGGCTGAATCCTGGAAGTTAACGAGGCGTCATAAAGGGAAAAAAAGTGGAGTGACTGGGTGCGAGACAAATTTTCATCGTACAGACGGCGTTGAAAATAACGAATCACAGTAGACTTTCACTTGAAACAGCACTTATTAGCCATTATTAGTTGTGATTAGCACTGACCAAGTGTGTAGTTAAATGCAAACAGAAGTAGACGGCGGAACCATAGCAAGAAGCTATAACGGTCGTCAGGGAGTTTTGATTCCAGGCGCAGAGCTGGTGTGCGCAGACAGCCTGGCAGCAGAGCTCAGTGCGTCGTGGAGTGTCCCGTGCTTCCAGAAGGTTCCTACGTAGACACTCGCGCAACGTTCCGCTTTCGGTGGCCACTCCGCAACGAGAAAACGGTGTCGCATCCGCTTCCGCCATAGATGTGCACACTCTCAGCTCGCGAAGTATGAGCAACGCTTACCCATATAAAATATCATCACACGTTAAACATAATTACATTATCTTCAAGTCTAGACTCATATTTACCCTTGCAGTCAACACAAGGGTAAATTAATATCGCCAAATATCCCTGCTCTCCTTCCCATGTCTGAAGTGTTTTTAAGATTTTTTGTATATCCATTTACCATTACATAATGAACCAACGTCAGAAATAAAAGCTTCTCGGACTATTCTGGAAGAAGAAATTTGGTGCTTTAATCTACTATTTAACTTCCATTTAGAGGTTAAGTAGTCAGTATTCATTATTACACCATTTATTGAAAGCTGAACTAAAATTTAACGAATGCGTGTGAAATGCAACAAAAAATCTCGCAGCAGACAGTTAAAGTAACTTTACAGTATCGTTGGGCATTAAAAAATTAATTTTTTTGTTTATTATTTATTCAAAAACAAAGTAAAATTAATAACTTACATATTATTGTTTCTCAGTATATTTTGCTTCGTTATCAGCACAATGCACAATCTTCCGATAGGTTAATTTACTTCCTCCATAAACTATCATTCACTAACTTTCTAATTAATTAAAATTTCCTTTCACAAGAAATATTGCAAAAATAATTTTGTGTTTTCTTAATGACCTGGCGTCAACTTTTTTACCGGTGGAACAAATCGTCACTGTCGTAGCCGCTTTACATAATACCGTAATACTACCGAGCAGATAGGACAAACAGTTTAACGTGGAAATTGTTCTAAAGCACTTTAGAACTACAAAGTAAGGTTAGACAGAATTGAAGATCAGATTAAAAGGTCTTTGAAAATCCGGACTCACGCGAGACCTCGATCAGGTGATTTTAACATAACACTCTAGCCACCGAGACACATCACAGTTCACATATTTAGCTATGACGTATTGTTCCAGACTTTAATGAAGTATTCCTTCCCTTATGCCCACCTGTCCTATCTGCAAAACAGATAATATTGCACTCAGATTTGTGAACGCTTGAAACAGGTAATTATCCTTAATGTGCTACACAGTCCTACCTACCACTTCATTAGCTTTTTATTTTTATTCGGTACATTCAAATTATAATTTAACTTTCAATATCTAACCGAAACTTACAACGAAACTAACATATAGTGGTAGTTTATGGTATGGTTTAACATATACGATACTTGTGTCTTGGTAGGTTAAATAGATCAGTAAAAAGTAAAACATTCCACAAATCTTAAAACACTATATGGGTTTTAATGTAATTTAGCAAAGTGATGGTTTATTACTTTATCTAAATAGTAAAAATTCGAACAACAATCAATATGAAATCTATGAATACAAACAAAGTAGTTGCTTTTACTTGTATATAAATTTTTTTTTGCTGTCATCAGTCTTTCAACAGACTTGAAGAAATCCTCCATCCCTTCCTTTCTTGTGCTTTAGTTATATTACTCTCATTTATATAAGGTATGAAAAGAATGACAGCGTCAGTTTAATGAAAGATATTTGGGATGAAATGGACCAGGGAGGCCATATTGGTAGTGTAACAATAGACCTTTCAAAGGCGTTTGATAGAGTGAGCCAAAAAATGGTGCTAAATAAGGATAAGTGTATTGGAGTTGACGAGAAAGGGATTTTCGGGATAGAACAATTCTTAAAAGGTAGAAAACAAAAAATTAGCTTAGGAAATGTATTGTCAAAAGAAGTGGCAGTTAAAATGGGATTGCCATAGGGTAGCACATTGGGACCATTGCTATTCGTTATTCCAATGAATTATTGTGTTGATGTTATACTATTAAAAGTTTGGTCGTTTGTAGATGACATAATGCTTTATAATACGGTATAAACGGTAGAAGACTGAGAACAGCTGAAGGGTGATCTGCACAGGATATCTAGTTGGGTAGGATGATGATAAATGCAAACAAGTGTCAGGGTATTAGGTACAGACATAAAAAATTAAAGTTTGATTATGATTATAAGATGGTGAAAGAATTGCTTGTTGAAGACTTGAAATGTTAATACCTGGCATAATATTTGATAACCAACTCAACTGAGCAGGACACATTGGACAGGTAGTAAGAAAAGATTTCAAAATCCTTCACTTGTTGCAAAGAGTGATGAGGCAATGCCCCAGGAAGTAAAGAAATTGGGCTACAAAACTTCGGTCGGACCATTGCTCGAATATGGTGGTGTAGCATGGGACCCACATTCTGAGTACCAAATAGAAGAGTTGAAGAAGGTGCAAAGAAGAGCTGCTAGATTTGTCTCTGGAAATTACTGCACAACACAGTAACTGATATGACAAAGTAGCTAAAGTGGTATTCATTAGAAGACAGGAGGAGAGTTAAGAGAGTCATGGGAGACTACGCGGCGTATATTGGTTGTGTGGAGTAGACAGATATTGATGAAAGAATTAAGAGAGGCGCATGGAAGGAAAAATCTGACCATGAACACAACTTGCACTCGATTTCAGGTATAAGACTGTGGGAAGATCTTCTTTCGTAGGTAAGAAGATCAAGGATTGGAATAAATTACCGAGAGAAATAATGTACCAAAAACGCTAAGATAATTTAAAGTTGAAAATAGTAGAGGGCAAAAGTAGATGGAAAAGGGAAAGTGGAAAAGTGGGTGTGTAGGTAAATTGCCTCCGGAGCAAGCACTCCATCGCAAAATTAATTTAAATATTGTTTAGAATAAAACAATGTGAACAATACTGAAATGCTTCCGTGTTTCTTCGACAGTCATAAAATTCTGGGAATCAAAGGCATGTTTCAAATAGTAGTAAATACAAATGACATATAGAAATTTGAGAACCCAAGTACAGAATGAAAGGAAGAGAACGAAAATATAGGAGCAAACACAGCTGCTCACCTGATTGTTCGTGGTACCACATTGTCACTTTTTCATCAGCGAACGAATAACACAAATCTTCCACTTCGACGAAGGCTTAAGCAAAGCAATAATTTTAGTAGGATTTATTGTTGCCTAATTAAAGGTGGCAGCCTACAGTACATGGTCGCTACGTACAGTAACTATGCAAGACATAGGCTGATGAAAGTCCAGGTCGTTGGGTGATGCATGAAGAGGAGGGTTGGACAAGTGGTGTTGCACAGTTCCTAATCAGCAAAATTGTGAATGAATACCTGGGCTCAATTCAAAATGTTCCAGCAATGCAAATGGAGTGAGGTTATACGATATATATATATATATTAAGTTGGTCCGTCTTTCGCTTGAGTGCAATAAATCACCAATGTGTTTCACTCTCTCTGTTTTTTCACCTGTAATATATAATCACAACAACAGACTATACTTAACATCCCCTCGTCTCAGTCATTTAGAAGTATAAAATAAGACTAGATACACAGCGTTATTACAACTTCTAAGCAAGTGTGTGCCCATTTTGACAACACAATACCACAAATAAATAGAATCGAGGATCGATCTCACACCTGAGCGTTAGGTTTCAAGAAAGGAATTTATCTTCTTCTATGAACGCCTGGCATATGTCCGGTGGTTGCAGTGGGGGTGTTTATCCCTCCATGGGAACGTCTGAAGATGAGCTGGGGTGGTGTCCCGTGGCCTTCCCCAGCGTGACAGAGTTCATAAGTGTTGTTGTAAGTGTGATAGTGTTTCTGTTCGGTGTATCGTGCTGTTTGTGTTGTGGATGAAAAATGAAAGAAGAGAAATGGTGGAAGTCTGTATTCGGCCCATTCTTCCGAAAGACTCTGTAGGTCCGCAAAGCTTAACGTCCTTTCCGATGGACTAATCACCATAAACTCCATTCGCAGCGTAGAGAGGTTTGGGATTTAACCCAAGACTTTTGGGCACAATCTGGAGCTTAGGAATTGTGCACCACCACCTCTCCTACGCTGCCGGCCAAGTCATGATAGTGAAAACTCCTTCCAGCGGCAGGACTCGAACTATCTAACCCAGTGTCAGCGTCGGACACTAGTCCGGTGCTGCAGCTAACTGAGCCATTGGGGCGAGCTAAATAAGTTAACCTCAATTAAGCTTTGTACTGTGCTTGACTCATTTAAATCCTTTTCCAAGACTATCTGAATTATAGTGTTGGTTCTATTTGATTTATCTATGTATAACGTATACACACAGCTCAGTCCGTACACAAGCATAACTGAAAATGCCAGTTCGGCAGGTGGAACTCAAACGGTCAAAATCCTTGCAAAACGAAATCAGACGGTGCAACCCATACGCTGCCAGGTAGGGTTTTAGATAAAACTGTAACTTCCCTAGCGGTCGATCTTATCATTAAATGTACATTTAAAAAAATAACATTATTGAAACTATTTTTCATTGACTGTGATTAAAGTACTAAGTTACTAAGGCTTTTTAACAGTTACTATAGAAGTAAACTTGTTGAATAAATTCTTTATCTGTGTAGTGAATCACGAGTATAAAGAATAACAACACAAAATTTTTTTTAGTAGTAGATTAGAAAACTATCGTTGAATTGTTGACCACACCAATTTCCAACTCGTACATATTGATAAAAATTACTCACAAACAGTTAAACGTTATCTGACACAGGATGAACCTTCCCTAAATTTCGATTAGTGCTCGATTGCGTTTATATGATTAATTCGTAACTCAGCTAAAAATCACACCGATCCCCTTATTATCAAAAGCTAACAAGTGGAAACACCTCGAAAGAGCCTGCCAGCTAACGAAATGTGCTGGGCAACCTGTAAATATGAGTCACGCATCAGAAAATTAGTCATACTACATTCCTCACTCCACGCTAATTTGTTATGCTCGACGTCACCGACCTTCGTTCCAATACACGGCCGCCCATTACTCATAAACGAACATCCAATTCACTTACAGATTCAACCTGGACCATGATTCATCAACGCTGATTGCTGTGTTTTACATTTTTCGTTGTAACTGTTCCCGTAGTGAACTGAATGATGTCAATAAATAATTAAACGCATGGCTCTAATGACCTGGTTACAAAGTTTCAATTTGCTGCCCATACCACCTCTTTCCTGGCTAAATTTGAAACGAATAGAGTACATTTAGTCAGCAAGTCAGGAACATTTAATAAGCTAACAGATCACTCAGCAAGGTAGATGATTTTGGTAAATCACTGTTCGCTTGCTAAGTTACGGTTAAGTAGGCTTCCAGAAGTTTTACCTGAAGAATAAGTTATTACTGGTTTAGTCTATCAACTGCGGAGCGAAAATTCTCATAGGTGTCCTGAAACACTGCTGAAATTTTTTTTTTCAATTCTTGTGGCATTATTAATTGAGGAACGAGGATATTTTGATATAATAAAAGAGAAAAACTATTCCCTCTTCATAGAGAACTCTAAAAAGGTAATGAGCTGGTTGTTTCACATAACTTTACAGATAAACTAAGGGAGCATCCATAAATTACGTGAGGCGTTTTTCCGGATATCTGGCCTCCCCCTTCCCTCTCTGGTGAGATCCCCCCTCCCCCTAGAAAGCACCATCGCCACTTTTTGGGACTTTTTTTTTCTCACCCTTCCAAAGCCGGTTATAACCCCACTTTTTGACGACCCCCCACTTTCGCGTCATTTGTACATCTTTTTTTCATTTTTTTTAGCTCTACAGTCCAATAAGAATTTCCAAAACGTCACGTGAGATTTGGTGAGATTTCACCGGACCTCCCCCCCTTTTTCACCTCACGTAATTAATGGACGCAACCGTGCTAACCTGAATGCATTTTTTTGGGAAAGATTTCTTAATCATTTCGCATCTGAGCCTTAGGCTGTAGGTTTCATACATCCGGTACTATTACCTGGTCAGGTTAGATAGCTACAAAGGAGCGCATTGCCCGGCGTATCGAAAACACTGTCACCTGGCGGCCGAACAATCCTTCGGGATCTCCCGGCCAACAATGCTAAATGATTATTGAGTCAGTAATCAAAGTATAGTACATATATATACTATATCATACAGAAATACATATATATCAGTTGTATATACAGGGGTTGCAGGCAGGGGTGGATACAGGATTTGGGGGGGGGGGGGCTTGGCTTGAGTGAATTTTGGTTCAGAGGGCTTGCCTTCAATGGATTTTGGTTTTGGGGGAGCTTGAGTCGGCCATGGGGTAGTCTTTATAGCCTCCTCGGACCTCGAATCCGTAGAGCTAAAAAAAAAAAAAGATCTCAATATTCATTTATTCTATTTACATATAACAGGATCAAATAATCCATTAGAGGTAAATAGAAAAATTGATAAAATTCCATTTCACCCATATTTTACATTTAAAGATTCAATTACCTTATAATTACAGCATTAATCATAATCTCATTAATCAGACCATATATATTAGGAGACCCAGACAATTTTATTGCAGGCAATCCATTAGTCACCCCTGTACATATTCAACCAGAATGATATTTCCTATTTGCATATGCTATTTTACGATCAATTCCTAATAAATTAGGTGGAGTAATTGCACTAGTAATATCAATTAGAATTTTAATAATTATACCATTTTATAATAAAACAAAATTCCGAGGAATCTAGCAATACAGATACCTTTGGGGGGGGGGGCTTGAACCCCCTAGCCTATCCCCCCCCCCTGGATCCGCCCCTGGTTGCAGGTCATTTAGAGCGGCAAAGTAGGTAAAAAACCAACTGGCTGATTTTCGAAGTAATGTAGCTCGCTTAGTTTTGAGTTTAGAAAAAGTTTGTGGTATGAAAGTTGTAGGAAATGTTGTCCTCTTTCAAATTGGAAATAGAGTGTTTCTTGCTAGGACTCATCAGGAAGGAGTTATAGACGAAAAACTGAAAAAAGTACCAAAATTTTTGTTTTTTGGGAACAGAAAATTGTGCCGAGGGTGTTGGAGGTCGAAAACTTGGTTTCTGCATACTCTCACCAATATACACAAGGGGAAAAAAAATCTTCTACGTGATATGATGTTTTTGAGACCTCCTTTTTACGACCCCGTTACTGTACTAATTGAGTCTCAGTTTTTGTCTAATATCTCGTAGACAATGCCCTTCCACTTCATTGTTGCCGAATGATGTGGCCTGTGTGTATTTGCTGTGAGTTTGGTCTTTTGAAGGTGCGTGCCTGACGTGATAACACGTCGCCGGAGCAGACACACGTGTCCCGCTGCTACTGATGCGACTCAGTCCACCGTCTTATGACTCACACTTCTCGTTAAGCAGGCAGTAATAACTGCTGCACGGGATGGCAGTCTACGTGTCGCCAGCCGTGGCGCTAGCAGCTGGTTACACAATACTGAACTGAGTCACGGCAGCACCAGCTAACCACCTTTCAAATCACAATACGGATGACGATTTTTCCTCTCTCAGGCCCATTCAGCCTGCCCTCGAACGTGTAGGCCTACTTCTCAGCTGGTGCACGCTGGTGCCTAGGACCTGCCAGATAATTTTTTTTTTTTTTTTTTTTTTTATTTTTTTTTGTAATATCTTAATATCTGTTATTTTTCCTATCTAAGCTATCGACTGATATACTGAATTCCGTTGGATCCGTCCTGATTTTCTCGTTCCAATCTCTGACGAAGGCTGCAGCATGTTAGCCGAAAACTTAATTAATAATGCGGTATTCCCCGAAAACCCAGTTATTATCTCTCTTCAAGTTAGTAAAATTTGCTAAATAGTAGTTAAAAGAATATGCGAAATGTTTTCATGACATGAAGTTCTCCGTTCCTTCCTCTTTTCCTCCATCAGCCCTTTGCCTCTTAAATTCCCTCCTATGGTGTTACCGAGAGTGATGGTGTAACTGTTAGCGTTCTGGCCTCGCATTCGGGATGACGGCGGTTCGAATCCCCGTCCGGGCATCCAGATTTGGGCTTTCCATGGTTTCCCCAGATCACTCCACGCGAATGCCGGGATGCTTCCTTCAAAATGCCATGCCCTAATTCCTTCCCGTTCCTTGCCCCCATCCTTTCCCGTCTCTAAAGACCTCGCTGTTAAGAGACGTTAAGCCGTAAAAAAAAAAAAAAAAAAAAAAAAAAAAAAAAAAAAAAAAAAAAAAAAAAACCTATGGTGTTACTATATTCCTTTGTCACAATTACAGATTAATATCTTCTATTCGGACGTAAGCTGTTCTACAACATCATATAATGTTTTGTAAATTTAAAATAAAATCTTGAGTAGTGATCTTGAACCACTAACACGAATAGAAATTAATAATATTTAAGTCGGTACTTCCCTTGCTTTAAATACTCAGATACTTCTGCTTTTTGTATTACAATATTTATTGTTCACGATACACATTCTCCATAGTTTCCACAACTTACCAGTTCACTTTATACATCAACAGTACACATTAACGTTCTTCTTCTAAACTTTTAATATTAGTAATATTGGTTATATTATTTTCTATTTTACGCGCAGTCCTTCATTTCAAGCAGTTCAACAATCCCATTTTATCTCTGGCTTGACGTCCAGGAATAATTAATGTTATTTTTGATCAGAGACAAAACAGCTTCCCTATTTAACCAAACATATTACAAATAAACATTTTAATTGTACATAATAATTTCCCCATACGATAGTAAGCGAAGTAACATCAAGTTCTATTTTTGACACTACGAATCTTTTTTTTTTTTCTTAGGAATTTACAGCTTGTCGATGTTCGAGGACATTAAAGAATGGGACAAGGAAGAGAAAGCTATGTGGCCTTGGACTTGTGAAGGAACCATCTCTGCATTCGTGTGGAGTCATTTTGGGTTACAATGGAAAATCGAAATCTGGCTTGTCAGACTGGGGTTGGAACCCGCGACCTCTTTAAAGCGTTAACCCTTTCACTTAACCAAGTTCAGTTGTACGTGTATTATGTATACTCAGTACCATATTTAGCTTCATGGTAATGGGTTACATAACTGATTCGTTTCTATTCAGCTTGCTTTGTCCCAGACCTTTCTTCATTATCTTCGCTTGCCGTGTGATAAATTTATTTTTAATACGTACATTTAATAACAATCAAAGGATCAGTATTAATGTACCAGAGGAATTGTGTTTTCAAACGGCAAACTTAAGTCAACGCTTCAGTTCATGGAATGAAAGATTGTTTCTAGTCAAATGTTATGATCGCTAGTTTCAGATTACAGCATCTGCACCGATATATTTTGAAGTTCATTCGTCTATTAGTCTGCGAGAAGATCACCAGCTTATTAGAAATTTCCCTCAAGTAATTTTTGGTCATTCGGTTTTCTAATTTTTAACCAAAATCATACATTGGTAAATGAGAAAAAAGCCGTTAATGGTTATTGCAGTATTTAAATACGTATTACTGGTTTAAATGTACATTAGTAATATTTGTAAAAGACTAACACCTCTTAACATTAACATTATGTTTTTGCCGGCGTAGGGGCTAGAGTACTAGCCCCACTTACCGAAGGTCGCCGGTTCGAGTCCGGCCGAGGGCATGGGTGTTTAAGTGTTGTGTGTTAGTGTGCTTGTCGGGTCCGTCCTGTCGTGTGTCTAGAATTACTTGAAAGATATATACATACACGTAGAGAAACTGAAAAACACTGGATGAAATAAACACATACTTGAGCTGGCTGAATGGCCTAAGGAAGCCAAATGCCATTAAAAAAAATGGTTTTAATGACTATTGCTAATCTGAGAACTATACATACCTAACGACATCAGGCCGAAGTTCGCTGGGGTTATTATTTAAGTCATCAGAATGAGTTAAAACGAAAGATTTTTATGCAGACTAACTTGATTTTTTAATATGTGATGTTATATGCTGTCTTTCACATAGCTTCATTAATACTCTGAAAACCCGATTATATTGTTCACTATTCCTCCAGGAGGATTTTTTGGTGAGAAACAGTGTACGCGAGGAGGACCTACCACTGACAATGATGATGGAGGACTTGTTATTAAAGTCTAGTAGCCGGACCATTCGCGGAACCAAAAATTGTGCGGAAGCAGTAAAAAAACTTTCTTGCAAATTCAGTGGTCGGGCGACACCACCAACGCTGAAAGACGGATACTCGGAGCCGATGGTGAAAAGCAGCCTTCGGCGTACCCAGAGGCAAACTTATATTAAAATTTGGCTTTAGGAATGTTTAGGACGAATTTTAAGCGTGGTAAAATCTGACAAAGAATGGAATGGAACAGATAACCAGACACCGGACCATTCAGTGAGGTAAGATTAGTGGCTGATGTGTGTTAGCCGATTAAGAACATGTTTCTTTCGACGTGTTTATTTACGGGTGCCGAGAAAACGCGCCATATTTGTGGGGTGTCTCAACGAATCAAGAAGTGGTCCTATGTGTGGTAACAAATGTTTACTTTCTATTTCATGTTATTGAATTGAAGTTGGTGAGTCTTTCCACGTCAAAGCGATATTGACCTAGATTTGCCTCCCACCGAAAGCCTGGAGAGCTGATGCTTCACGGAGAAGATTCAAAATTACGACGTCTTGGTTTTCGGCTGAAAGAGGACTTCGCAGAGTAGCCTGCCAGAGCATATGGTGACGCCAGACACAAGTGTCACACCCACTATACTGCTGACTCCGCTACCCGTGGGCAATGCAGGTAGTCAGCTATTTTATACTCGCTACTTGCATCGAGACACCACTAACCTCCTATTAACTGCCTTGCGTACCTTCAGTTTCCTGTGCCTCCGCTACCACTATGCAATTCTGAATCATTTTGACGCTCTCCACCGCTTCTTAAAGTTTGTGCGTCTATTTATTTGACATACGTTATTATGAGTATTAACTTTTCCATTTAATAAACCCGCCAAATTAAAAAAAAAAGTGGTCTGAGTGATAATGATCAAACAGTTCCTGCTCAGGTTTTCAGTCACAGATTTTAACAAATACATTTTCTGTAATAAACTAGTGAAACTATTCTTTAAGAGTTTATTTTGAAGAAAGGTTGAAAATTATTCAAAATTATCAAAACTGCTAACAGCACGGTTTTCTTGCTAAAAACTGCATCTGCTACTCGAAATAGTACCGCCAGTATGAACACAAAAACGAAATTGAAAATAAAGAGTTCAGTTTGGTGACTGCAATAGTGAATAAATCATCAGGCGAAACTTTCGCGCCAAAGTACAGTGCCCATTATTCGTATCTAACTTTATAGTTAATGTTGCGTCCATTTACTCCGACCGTGGAGGAATAAGACTTCTCCCACAGTCCTGTTTTTGGTTTATAATAAACTGAAGTAACTACGCTACGCTCTGGCACAGATTACGCTGTCGTTTGCTGATCAGTGTGGTAGAGCTACCGTGGGTGCTGTGATTTGGCTGAAACACGAGGCCATCCTGCGTGCGGCTTCTTGGCCGGTGTTACGTGTCTGACACCCGACACTGGCGACCCGGTCAAGTGGAGGATGACCTCTGACTGCAGCCCTTCCTGCCCCCAGCTGCCTCCACTGCTGATAATGAAACGTTTCCGAACTGCCGGCTTAGCGCCACCGCGACAGTCACTGCCTCCTCCGGTCATTACGCACAGTCTGCACAGAGTCATTATTTTTCAATGATAGCTAGAAAGAGATCAGACAAATGGTGCACAATATAAAAGAATTAAATTGCACAGTCATTTTTTCTTATTGCCTTATGCCTCGTCGGCGGCTAGGATCATCAGGGTCGGGATGGGATTGGGGACAAGGAACAGGAAGGCATTCAGTCATGTCCTTTATGGAGGAAGCATCCCGGCATTCGCCTGGAACGATTTGGGGAAACCATGGAAAACCCAAATCTGGATGCCCGGACGGGGATTCGAACCTGCGTCCTCCCGAATGGGAAGCCAGAACGTTAACCGTTCACCCACCACGCTCGGTTTGCACAGTCATTTCAAGCAACTGGCGTGTGAGAAAGTGTTATGGCAACTTATGTTAGGTGACCGCTGGAGAATTAGTGAGGTAGTGGATGGAGTGTAGCGAATGCGAACTGTGAGTTTTCCAGATCAGACCTCTTATGAGTCTCGACATTAGTATAATTGGGGGAACAGGTTACGGTGTGTATACCCCGAAAAGCAATCATACTCGACTGTGATTTTACAATCATGTGTTTGTCTAACATTGTAATCTATATCTATGAAACGAAAACCGGACATATTGGTCGTATAAAACCTCGAAAACTACGGGGCAGATTTCGATGGAGTTTTCACCGTTTTAAAGCTTAGAATCTTAATTCACTTGTCTGGCATGTCTTATGTTTCAACGTTAAATAATGTAGGAGCATTAAATGAAATTCTGAACGTATAGTGAGAAATTCCACAGGAGGAATCACTAGATGCCGATACTCCGCACTAAACACACAACACAATGTCTCTGACCATAGCCTTTAATTAAAGCAATAAGATAACTTATAGTAATAACTATTTTACACATTAAATAAAACTTTAAGTATTCTTTCTTTTAATTCGATATATTCAATTTTTAAAAGCCATAGCTTGAAGTATTCTTTCCTTTAATTCGGGATATCATTTTTTAAACGACATAGATAGCCGTAAAAACAACAGAGATGTTCTTGAAGCACGATCTCTGGACAATATCTCTGGTCTTCAGCATTAGTCTTCTGTTTACGATAATATTATTCGGGATTCACTTCTGATATTTTATCTGCAGAGTTAAAGGATCTGGCGTTTCGAGCCACAAGTATATCCATTCACTTCGCAATTGAATCAAATGTGAGTTTTTAACATAATTTAGGGTTGTTCAGTAATGTAGTAATGAAATTTCTTAACCAAATTATCGAAGATTGATATACATGAATCTTTTTGGACCAATGAAAATAGTATACGTACAAATAAACTTCAGCTCACCAGTTTCTTGGTAGGGAGTGGGTGAATGTAAGTTTGCTTTAATTCCGAAAAAGTTGCGCGTATTTTATGAAACTTTGTACAAATGTTTTGCGGGAATTAAAATAGGGCACGGTAAATCTACGCCAACTATACCGGGAACTCCGCTGGTTTTAAAAAAAAAACACGCTGGAAATAATTCAGGCATTGAGTTTCATGTCGTTCATATATTTTTAGCTTGCATATAAAAAATGGTACAAAGAATTGAAACTGGTGCCAGGTAACATGTACACAAAATTTGACCATTCTTACTCGGTCCCTGAAAAACGGGCCATTTACTCACTGTTTGAATGTGGAAGCACTTGATTGAAATGAAGTGTTTTAACACTTGTTACTCGTCAGAACATAATCATCTTAACAAATTCAGAGTGCGATGACGTTGATGGAGAGATGCCTATCCCCTAAAAACGTGAGGAACAAGGTATTTTTTCTCTAACTCTGTATATGTAGATGATGGTATACAGGTAAATATGTTAAAGTGTATATGTAAATATTTGAAAGTGTACATGTAAAAATGTTAAAGTGTATGATATGTAAATATGTTAAAGCGCACACATTGAACAAGACAATCTTCCTCTAGCTCTGTATGTGTAGATGTTGGCATATATGTAAAGATGTTAACATGTAAATGTAAATATGTTAAATTGTATGAAGTGTAAATATGTTAAAATATACAAAGTATATGTGGTATGGCTGCTTAGAAGTTAATTGTAAGTTAACTATAGTATTAGCAGCGCGTGGTTACATTTGCGCAGTCCTCTGCCTAAACTGAATACATCAGGCACTGGATTTTGTGTCATACTATTACCGTCTGGCCTGTCACATGTAGTGTTGCCAGGTCCAGGTTGTTAAAAATCGGGACGGAAGGTAAAAAAAAAATTGGGATTCGGGGTTACAAATCGGGACAATTTCAAAAAACGGGTTTTTATATGACTCATGTTTATTTTTATAATTTATGGAGGACAGGGTTAATTTCAATAGGTATTTATCTATGATATGATAGAAACTTACTAAATATTATAGTAATAATGAGACTTGATGACTAAAGTATTTATTTTATTATTAAATTGTATTTAGTGCTAGATTTCATGGTTTTTATCATAGTTTTTTTTTAACGTAATTATGAAATTACTTATAAGATAAAGCGAAACTGGTTTTAACTGCTCTGACAGGCTCGTGTGATTGTTCGAGCTCGTAGACCAATTTATAATAGCCTGGGATAATTTCCTTTCAGCTGCCGCGTTTGAAACGGGTAATAATGCCATGGAAGCAAATATTCAGTTTCATACGTACCATAAAAGAGTTTTAAAGTTTGAGCTCATTTGGCATAGTATGAGAAATGTCCATAAAGTCTAAGTTAAA
This sequence comes from Vandiemenella viatica, assembly GCA_031002005.1. Lineage (NCBI taxonomy): Eukaryota > Metazoa > Arthropoda > Insecta > Orthoptera > Morabidae > Vandiemenella > Vandiemenella viatica. The sequence continues at coordinate 256,919,967 of JARYHS010008074.1, forward strand.
ATTTACTCATGCCGAGAACATATCTTACACTGTTACACAAAATATGTGCAGGGCATGCCGATGATATAATTTGATTATTACTGAATTGCGGCAACTGAAGTTCACATCTGCGTTGTCTGTATAGAAACTAGTAGGATGCTTGCTGTAAATGCTGGGTTTCTTCAATCGTATCAATTAAATGTGGGTGATGCAGCTTCATTCGAGTCTTCATAAAACTCAAATTTTTGAATTTGTGGTTGGGCTGTAAAATCTTACCATCAGCAAAAAAATTTATGTACTGCGGTGACTGGAGGCGTCAGTAACTACAATGAGATTTATCAATTTGAATAGTTTCGATCGCTTCTTGAGTAGATACCGAACCTTCCATTACGCACGCGTATGTGCAATCCCAATAGCCTTTATTCTTCCAAGTGACAATTTTTCAGCAATTTTAGAATCATTATGCAAAGTACGATTGAGTTTTGATTCACAATCGTATAAACTGAATGACAAGGTGTGCTTAACCGAGTGATATGTCTTTGTAACTTAAGAAGCTATCACTTCTTCTTAATTCTTGGGTTCTCATTTGATCACTGTTAAAAATATTTTCAGATATTTTGTTAAACTGACACTCCCTTCTTTTTTCGTGTTTTCATTACATTTCGGGTGTTTTGCTTTGTCGTTTTAGCCACCACGAAACATGCTAAACTGTTTTTGACACAATGTGCTGCTTAGTGGGATCAGTTGAACCATAAACCGTGAATAGCACTGCTGGTTGGATACGATGCGTCTGACGTGGACACGCGTTTTTTTTTTTTTTTTTTTTTTTTTTTTTTTTTTTTTTTTTTTTTTTGCGACGAGTGATAGATTTTTATCACTTTGCTTAAAAAATCGGGACATTTGGCGTCCCGATCGAGGGTAAATCGGGACGCGTCTCCAGACCCCTGAAAATTGGGACGTCCCGCGCAATCGGGACACCTGGCAACGCTAGTCACATGCGAGATATGTTTTTATGCTGGTAGAGCAAGAAAATGCAAATGCACGAGTCTCAATTCGCTATTGCCCGGTTTTTCTTATACGTTATAATCACATCTCAGTATCTCATTGACATTTTGTACACTATTTACTATATTTGATCAAGATCAGAAATCCTTCAATTTAATCTCAACAATGTATAAGTCAAATTTGTTTATCTGGCCGTTTAAATTCTTTAGATTGGACCGCATAGGCAACGACAACGTTCGGGAAGCATCTGGTATGACTGTAATACTTGATAAAATACGAGAGGTTCGTCTGCAATGGTACGGCCAAGTAATGGGCAGCAACAACTCCTCAGTTCCGAGGACTGCACTTGATGTAAGTTCTGAGCGCTGAACATCACAGGGTGACCCAGGAGGCGCAAGCTGGATATCTTGCGGGAGGACAGGCGAAATGTAAACGCCTCACCTTAGGATGCACAAGCTCAGTAAAGTAAATCCAGCAATGCAGGGTAAATGCTAAGAAGAAGAATTAAATTAAAATTAAATGTTTAATATTCTGCCTGCGGACCACCTGTCCCGTCTTTGTGGACCACCGGTGGTCTGATCAATACCATATAATAAAAATTTAAAAAAGTTGAGTGTGAATTTAAAATTTATTTCTAAAACAGTAATTGCAATGTATGTTAATCATGGTAGGGGTGGAATTTTTGTCTGTCGATCCATACATAACGCAAAAGCAAATGAGTTGATTTTAACGACAATTCACACAGTGTCATGGATTAACTAACAGCATACTTTCTACCCTGATAAATCCACATAGTTCAAAACCTGATAATATGTGTTGTTCCCTATCTCTCATAGAAATAGTTCACTTACTTCAACACCTCATCACGTTAACCTTTTATATGACGTGTCGGTGTATTTAAATCTTGAAAACTATCTATAACAGATCGACTCTGCAATCCATTTAGAGAATTAATATCATAGTTTATATTCATATAAACAAAGCAGTCTGATAGTTGTACTTGTTGGCTTATGGCACGTCAACGACAAGGTTATTAGCGCCCCAATATTTTCTTCAAACTCTAGGCAACACCACATCAAATATTGCTTGCAGAGATCATATATCAATAATGCAGAAGTGTGCTCGTGGGGCATCATAAAATCTTCCGAAACAAATGATAAGCACAAATGTGTTTAAAACATTTACAAAGAAGCAGAGGAAGAGACCCAAGAAACAGGAAAATTAGGTGTGTTCCACTGCTTTTTCTTGATATTTTAACTATTAATTAACAGCACATATCTAAACTTCCATGTGAACGAAGTCATGGCCACAACTAATATATGATAAACGTGTTATGTTGGATATGGAGAGTGGCTTGAGAGTGTGTTTAAAGAGTGGCTTTGTGAACAGAAAGTTTTCCTGTGCTTCATTCAAAAACATCCTCCCAAGAAGTGGTAATCTCAATAGTTGATGGAAACAAATATGTGCACCACCGCCTCCAAAACATTTACAAGCAGCCTAAGTTCAAAAGGAAAGGAAGAGAACCAAGCAAAATAAGGTGAAAATTTGTCACTTCTTAGCATTTTCTTACTCAACCAATATTTGATACTTCATCAATGAATTAAAAACATAAATCTCAAACTCCATGTGGGCGAGGTCATGAGCATAGTTAGTGTGTTGATGACATCATAGTTACACGCGGCTGACGTAATAACATTGGTATTAAGGTGGTTATGAATGCGGAGAAAATCACACTTAAATGCTGAAAAATTTGGACATCTTTCTACACCACAGAGTTTTTATTATAATTTTGTTTGAGGCTAAGTAGATCGCGCGACTACTTTTATCGGCATGACCAATTAGTTAGGACAAAAAAACTTAAATTAAAAATAAAACATTAAATATTTATACCTTATAAGTGTTCTAATGCCTCAGTGGTTAAGGCATCCGAGTGGAGATCGAAAGGACACCGGTTCGAATCCAGATATAAGCTGGAATTTTCATAAAGTCCTTAACTCAACCTTCACCTCTGGCACATTTTGCTGTGTAAAGTGAAGTGCGTCAGAACGCTTCCGATTCCACGTTAAACTGCAGGTCCCCTCTAAGGCTGTATCAGGCACAAACCTCCCAATAAATGTTGAGGACTTCTTAACCATAGAGGACTAACGCGTTTATGCGTTTTTAATCAATGAAATGAAGAGGTTAGCACAGGATAGGAAGGGATGGAGTATTGCATCAAACCAGTCTAAAGACTGACGACAGCAAAAAAAAAAATCAAATTTCAACCAAACATTCAAATAAAAATTTAATCTAGTCTCTGATATCAAGGACGACAGTTCAGAGTTATCTCTAATCCCAGCAAGAATAACAATGATGATTGAATATTATCAGTGTTAAGTTTTTTTCTTGTTTATTCATTGTTAATTTTTTTAAACTGTAAAATAAATGGGCCTATGGTAACTTTGTTTTGGCTGTATGGTCTAGGTACCAAAGGCCAATAATACATTAAAAAAAACCTAGTTGTAACACAGATGTATACATTCAAAGTAAAGTCAAGCCAAACGAAGGTTTAACGCGGTTACAGTTGGCCCAAACGAACATACATACATTCTTAAACCTTATGCTTTTACACAGAATGTTAATACATCAGTTTGTAGTACTACAAACTATAGCGATGTTTTAATGTGATTCGTCAAACTGATGTGTGAGAGTTTGAGACTTTATAGTACCAACGAAGAAAAGCTGTCAATTATTAATTTCCACAGGAAAATTAAGTCAACTTGGTTCGAGAAATCTTATTGTTGGATTTTTTTTTATGGGTATAAGCCCTGTCGACGTCGAGGTCATTAGAGGTGGGGAAGGATTGGGTGCAAAGAACTTGAAGGAATTCATCTATAGCTTTTTGAAGGAACCGTATCGGCATTAGCCTGCGTTTTTTTTTTTGTAGAAACTATGAAAAACCAAAATCTGGAAGGCCGTGATTTGAACCCACTTGAAGACAGAGCGTTACCGCTCACCCACCACGTTCGGTCTATTAATGATATTCCTATCCCATGCATACTGTCTGATAGTACGGCATAAAAAAAGTGACTTCACTGTGTCTCCTTATACAAATAAAAGTTGGAAAGTATTTATGTCTTGCACAATGAAGGAGAACCTTACCTCATGTCATCCATTAAATCAAGGTACGTTTACTGTACGGGATGTTACTTATGCTCTTACGCATCAAGGTAAATTTTGGACACGAGGAACATTAAACCAGGCGGACGCTTTGCGTCTTTGTAAAATACATCTGAACTGTCCGGCACATTGATCACAAGAATTTACGCATGCAATCACACCAAGACAACAGGTCATCTACGAGTACATTCAAATCGAGTCTTTTGTCCGGCTGGTGAATTAAGAACTGTGACAGTTTCTGCTATCGGCATGTTTCAGTCCAGCAAGCTGCGTGACAGCCGTAACGCACCCCCTATATTCATTCGTATTATTCTAAGGTGATCGACTACGGTTACATAACTTGACGTACATCTCCTGCGTTACTATGGCCCTGATCCCGGCACAAGCAGTAACCTAACTTGGCTAAATCAGTAAAGAAATGCTGAACGCTGAAAGTGCGTTACTTCAGGCGTAAAAGACTACCGCTTTTTCTCAACTGTTTAAGGCCATAAATAAACATCCAGACAATATTGTGTGACAGAGTGTGAATCGTTTACAGCACAGATTGGTTCAGTGATTAATATTTAGTACAAACGTTGCCGTTTCTAATTTAAGCAACACTAGCAATTGATGGGTTATTTAAATTCTGAAAATCCGTAGATATTCACAACGCACTCAGAGGAATGGCTTCACCTCCTATCTTTTAAGTTGCTTAACAAGCCCCTTGCATATATTTAATTTTACTGGATAACGTTAAAGATACCAAAATAGGAAAATTTTGATACGCCATCTGCTTTGATTAGTGTGTTTTGAATATATATGAAGGTCAAACCTCATTTTAAACGAAGCATTTTTTACAGATATAACTGATATTTGTGTGCAGATAGCTTTCATTTAAGGCGGGATAGCATTTAAGTGCTAGTGTGAGGTCAAGAGAAGCTGTAGCTACAGATGCTGTAATATAAAACTAGATCATGCTCCTTTATTATAAGATACACTGGTAGAATAAAAACACAGATACACTGCTTAAAAGTTTTTATTCGTCACTCTTATTTTCAATGTTCTATTTCACAGTACGTTCACACACTTATGATGGAGGAGAAGCAATTGCAGCCCAGCATTTGCCTTTTGCGAATGTGAAAAACCACCCAAAAACCACATTCAGGCTGGTCGGCATATAGCGTGCCTTGACCAGATCTCACTTCTGTATCCGTCGTTGGGCCATTCGTCACTCGCCATTCACAAACGTTCTGCTACGCCTCCGGTGTATCGCCTTCCAGCTCGGCCCAGCACGCTCCGCGTCCAGGCTGGACCACGCGTGACCTGGGATCACGCGTGGCAGACCGGCCGACCCGCGTGCCTAGAGCCGAGTGGAGGCATCAGCTGAAACACAAAACCACAAAACATCAATTAAAATAATCAAAGCATAAATACCTCAGTTGGAAACCTGGAATCCTCGTATACATATAGACGCCAGTAACAACAACAAAAAAAAGAACAAATATGGATCCATATTGATACATTTAAACACGACACTGAATAAAGCAGTCACTTGTACACTGGTAGACTATAGAGACAGATGATTCTAAATGTAGCAGTCATTTTCACACTGGCAGATTAAAGGGAGACACAATGTAACATCAACTGATCACAGACCGACTGGCGTATATATATATATATATATGCTGTTGTAATACTTGAGACTGTGTATTTATGGGGCAGAGGTCGTGACCTTCCTGCTCCGTGTCCCGTCCGCCTCTGTACTGAGCTCATGCGCCACTGGAGGCATTCTTTTATATCCTACCAACAATGCCGGGGCTTCATTTCCTCGGTAACGTGACAGGACCTGATCCAAAGTCAATGGTTTCCTTAGATACGCAAATGCAGGATTCCCCGGAAATTAGAACGTTGTTTTTGGTACATGTGCAATACTAAGTATTAATTGGATGTTTTTATAAAATAATATATAGAAAACTGTAGTCTAGAATCAGTTTACATCATAAACAAGAACGAGCTGACTACTTTTTAGTGGATTAAGTGCCTTGTGTTTGAACACAGTTGCATGATTGCGATATAAAAATATGCTGCCTCGTTTACTTACAGTCTACTATCGGTGGTTCACTAATAGAAGCGCTTTCGTTTCGTTTAGTCGTTTTTTTTTTTTTTTTTAATCGAATTTTGAAGTGTTCATTTAAATATTATCGAAGATGTTGTAATAATATCCAAAAGTGAAAAAGGAGATAAAATAATGGCAGAAACTTTCCACTAAATCGCAGCTATCAAATATACCAGACGATAAAATTAAACACGTTGCACATAGACACAACAGAGAAAAATCCATAGAAACACAACAGGGATAGATCAAATAGGTTGATAAATTTAAATATTTGGGAGAATAAATACAATGGTCTGAATGATACAACCAGCAAAGAAAAGCGAGCAAAACCCACTCAACAAAAAAATCAATATCATGTCAGGCAAAAATCAGACGATAGGCAATATTAAATAAACCGGATGCACTATGTGCATCAAAATACCTGACATTGAATAAAATAGGGGAACAGGTAGACCTGAAAGATAGGAAAATACTTAAGAATATTTTAGGATCACAAAGAACAAAGATAACTTTTGAAGGAAAAGTAAAAATGGGTGTTTATAAAAGAAGATAGAGACAATTACAGACACAATTAGAAATACAAGACTAAACTTTTATGGACGCCTATATCGAATGGACATCAGTAGTTTGAGAAAATAAATATATTTAGATCTTTTTTGTTTAGAATTTCCAAGCGGAACATGAACGCCGAAATTCTAAATAAAAAAGGATCAACATATATTTAAATTTCTGAAAAAAAAACAAATATATTATAGTTACTTAATTTATCATACTTAGTTTTGATGATTCACCAATAAGGCAAGTCCGCTTGAAGAATTCGGAGGGGATGTCTAGAACCGCTATGAGGAAATGTGTCACATGTAAGAAGTGAGAAATGTGTTGCTCATAAAATATAGATACAGCATACAATTGAAGAGCTATTTGAAGATGTTTAAACAAAATTCATTCTTGTAACTGGTTCTTTAAAGTTAATTGAGGTAATTGTAAACTCTGCCTTCGAAATGAAGGTTAAAAATTAAATCTCACCTGAGACTGTTTTAACTATATATTAAATAATCGGGCAATTTTAATTGTCACGAAGCTATTAAACTGATCTTACATGGGTAGTATAGACGAAAAAAATGGACGTAAAATATCAGAGGAGAAGACTAGAGTAAAGAAATGAACTAACTTGAAGTGGTACCATTGTTGCCCTCGTTGACCCGGTGACATTTGAATTACCTCACATAATACAGCTAGTTAAATGCTCGTTAAAAAAGTGATAAAAAGGAAATGCCTTCCAAAATATATAATTTGGATAGAAGCTCATCAGACAAAACGTAACACTTATTGTGTTGGTGACTCAGTGGTTGGCATCTGATAGGAGATCGGCAGGTTCTCGGTTAGAATTCTGGTCATGACTGGGAATGTCGAAGGCCCTCAAACCGACCTTCACCTGGCACAGCTTGCTGTACAACGTGAAGTACGATAGGACGCTTTCGTGATTCGGATTCCACCTGAGCATTAGCTCCCCTGTATCCTGTAGAATTACAAGGTTAGGTTAGTCAGCCACGACAAGAGGCGCATTACGGGGCGAATCGAAAATTCTGTCACCTGGCGGCTGAACAATCTGTCGGTTTATATTGCATGTGAAGCTTAAACTTTTTAAAACTTGTAAAAAGATTACAGGCAATATTCGTTTTGTAATTTTCTGCAGAAGATTTAAATAACGTTTTAGTTTAGTAAACGGTTAAGCTGACAAACGCTTTTTTTTTCTTTTTTAGGGATTCTACAAGTTTAGGTTTCAAGATAATCACATGAGTGTACACCTACAGTGTATAGGACTATCTTTGTCACGCTGTGTATTTGGTTGCATAACTAGCAGGAGAAAATCAAACAGTATTAAGGCAGATCATTCGGATACATATGAGCGCTTTAGGAGCTGTAGGACCAAGAGAATTAAGTCTGCAGCAGAATAAAAGCGAAGTAGACCAATATGAGACCAACCAGAGATGTAAGACGTTATCTTGAGCATCCTCAGTAGGTGATCAGCGTCACGCTGAAATTCTCAAAGCTTGAGGCTTGACTTGAGCAGGATTACGCTGTCCAGCAACGGCGATGGTTATTTTCTGGATTAGGACCGCAAATAACTTGCTCATCATCATTGCAGTAGGCACACACCCTGAATTCTGTTATGTGATTATTGTAGGCCATTTCTTCCACAGTTTTTTGTTAAATTAATAATTATTCTTTAATAATTACGCCAGTACAACTGTTTTTGATAATATTTATTTGACGGACGCGTTTCGCCTCTCGTCGAGGTTTCTTCAGTATACAATGTTTTCTGTAATTTGTGATATTTTAACATAATGGTTTTTTACATATAACGATATTTTTCTTATATATAGGAAGCATAAAGATGACTTAAACTTACATATCAGTTTTGAATTATCAAGCAGAACATCTTGTTTACATAGATGTAATGAGGTAGATTCATATTATCACTTACATTTTAATTTCTGTTTTAAGGTGTGGTTGTTGGTCGCCTGTGACCTCAACCAGCATGCTGTTTACACTTTTGTAGATTTTTACAGTTTCTACGAAATTGGTATCTTATGAATCCACTTTGAAACACAGTTTTTGTCCAAGAAATTGTCAAACTTCAGTTTTTATGTGCGCGCTGCTGTTGTTCAGCTGTTTTCCGGTGGTGCTCTGTCGGAAGTGGCGTTAACGGAGAATCTGAAATTTCGTACTTACATTTTATGTGTGTGTTTTGCTTTGTTTTAGCCAAAATGTGTATGTCTTGTGGATGGGGGAAATGCAGTGTGGTGTTAAATTACTGTTGTGGTGAAATTTGAGTGTTTAATGCTGTTATCTGTCAGTTTCGGTGTTTATTAGCTTGAATAAAGTTTGGTTGGTTAAGTTTATATGATCATTGAGTACGTGTTTTCCTGAGACTATTGCTTTCTGAATTTGATAATTTTCTTGAAGGGTTAGAATATTGTCTTTTGTGTTGTTTGTTGTTAGGATTTTCATGTCTGTATTTATGTTAGTGAGCAAATGGTTATTTTCTAAGAGATTCGGCAAAAGTTGAATGGTTATTATACTTTTGCCTTGCGGTTGGTTGGATCCGACAGAAGGTTGAGTATTACGGCAGTGTGTCAGATGAAGGACTGTTAGATCTCTTATTATGGAATTTCCGGCAAACATGGATTCATAACTACGGCCGATCACACCAAGCTACTGCTGTTTGATCCATCACTTCCAAATATTTTGAGGTGATTGAAGTTCAAAACTTTAACTGCGTGAAGTTCGAATCACACTTACATGGTAATGTTTCAGTTGTAGCGGAGGTGTTTGGGCTATTGGGTTAGAAACATGCTACTGAAAGTACGCCATAGGCAATATATGAGCTTGTTTCTTTGAGGGGTGCAAGATGGTAGAAGTGTATATCCAATTTTCTGTTACTAAATTGAAAGTTTCGGTATGATACACAAGTAGCAAAGAAGGGGGGTACTGATTTAGTACTGTAATTAATAATGTGACAAAACGCCAAGCAGCAGAGAAAGATGTAGAAGAAAAATGGTTACTGACCTTGCTAGTGAGAGTGCAGGTATATGGACCTAGTGAAAGAGATCACCAGTTTACCTTCTCAGATGTCTCCCAGAGACGCTGAAAATCGTAAAGGGTAGCAACACACAGTCAAGAGTGTTGTGTGAAACTCGACGGGGTCAGAAAAAAGCTCTGAAAAGAGTTAACCACTATAACTTTACAAGTTGTGATACATCTATGACAAGTGGGTTCGATTAGCGTAGGAACAGAAAGAACATCATGTTATTCTTGTAGCAAGTTGTTTAGCTCGTACATCAGTACTAAATAATTTTATTTACCAATTCACCATCAGTGTTCTTGTTTGTTTCTTTTAGTTTTGTAACTTTCTGAAATGTAATTAACAAACCCTACCCGAAGAATTTCAAACAAAATTATTATTGCAAGATTAACAATTTTAATGCGGAAGATATTTACCTCATCTTAATACATAGAATTTCCTAGAGTATTATTGGTTACACAAAAAATTAATGCAGTGTGATATTTGACGATAAGGAACTGTTGCTTTCACAGTAATACGCTACCAGTACTAGTGAAATAAAACTCTGTGTTCCCTGTTAAACTATAGACCGTAAGTCACAACTAAAATCCTTTTATTGGCTACAAACAGAATTTAGATCCACATTTGGTTATAGTGTAATTTTCAAAAAAAAAAAAAAAAAACTGAAGATACCTTAAAAACAATCATGTCTATTTTTTTTAAAAAAATCCCTATTATTACTAAATAGAATTGTTAACTTATTTCTGATGACATTTGTAAACTGTTTTTGTAATAACTGACTTAAACAAGTTGCGGTTATTTGTATAGTCAGTATTAACAAAATTAATTTAAATAACGCGTTCATGTGTACTTTACGAAGTATTTTTTTATATTTTCCATCCAGTGCTGTACATAAATACAATCCTCAGCTTTCTGTTGAAAGAAGTTTTATATTATTTCTTAGACTCGTTGTATCGTTTTTCTTGTTTCAATCAGTAGTAGAAAAATCTAGTTCAGAACATCTTCGTCACCAGACCGACAATCCGAAGAAGGCCTCGAGAGCAGCTTTGCCTCCATAAATGTTTGGTGGTCTATAAACTAATCACTTTGGTCACATTTTATCGATTCTCTCACCCCACTTTATTCTACTGTGGGGAAATAGCCATTCAAAATACGACGTTCTGATTATAGTTCCGTTTAACACCTGTCGTGTTTAGAACTACTGAAAATATATTAAACGACTGAATTATTACTTCTGCACCTGAAGTGAATTTTTTATTTGGGGACACAAAAGTTTGCCGCCGAAACTGAAGCATAAATGCTGGGGCTGATAAGGAGCTACTCTTGTATTGTAGGAAGTACTGTTTATATATCTCAAATGGTCGCGTTAATAACAGTACACCCGAGTGTAGATGGCTGCTAAATACTAATCAACTGCATCCATATTCTACCAGTCAGAGGAAAGATGAGTAGTTAGACTGAACACTCGATTGGAAGCAAGGTCAGCTGTTAAGCCCACCTATAAATATAGGTGGTTTGTTAGTAGTAACGCTCTGGCCTCGCATTCGGGAGGACGCAGTTCGAATCCCCGTCCAGCCATCCAAATTTGTGGTTTACCAAAATCACTCCAGGTGAATGCCAGATGCTTCCTTCAAAAGGCCATGGTCCTTGCCCCAAGTCATTTCTAGCCTCTAATGACCTCGACGTCGACGAAACGTATAATCAGAATAAAAACTATAATAATAATTAAACTTGAGGTTGGATGAAAAACTCGCAAATAATTGGATACAATTCAATGACAAAACACCTCAACAGCTAAAGAACGAATTCCATTAAAGAAGAAGTACAAACACCCATGGTGGAACAAAGAATGCAACCAAGTAATAGAGTACAGGAAAATTGTATACAAGGGGTATAGTGCTCACAAATCATCAGAAAACCAAACAGAACTCGATGAAAAGAGGAGACTAGCCACGAAAACCCTCAGAAAAACAAGACAATACTTCAAGAAACAACTGGATCCAAGCGAAGAAAACTTCAGAAATTATAATGCTAGAGAATATTATAGAGCATTCGCAAGCAAAATTAGGGGCTTCTCCTCACACTTTGCTTTAAAAACGCTAATGGAAAATAGGCACTAAACAACAGAGAAAACTGTGAACTCCTCACTATGTACTTTGAGAAACTGCTAAATTGCCCAGAACCAACTCAAGGATTCTCAGAACAATTAGGAGAAATCAATCCAGATTCACCAGCACCAACACTAGAAGAAATCAGAGTATCTTCAGAAACTCGAAAACGGGAGAGCATCAGGAGAAGATGGCAAAACGGGGAATTCCTGAAAAATATATGCCAGAGTTCACTCCAAGAACTAACCAAATTCGTAGAACATTGTTGGGAGACAAACGAAGTCCAAAATACTGGAAGTGCGCTCTCATACTTCCCCTTCACAAAAAAAGGCGACCGCACCAATGTGAACAACTACAGAGGAATATCTCTGCTATCAGTCTTCTACAAAATTCTCTCTGCTTGTCTTCGCAAAAGAGTACAAGATCAAATCGAATACAAAATTGGCGAATACCAAGCAGGCTTCAGACCCAACAGATCCTGCGCAGAGTAAAACTTTAACCTAAAAACCATTATAAAATACAGATCAATCAGGCACAAGAAAACCATATGCACCTTTGTAGACTTCAAGAAGGCGTATGACTTCGTCGACAGGAAAAACCTACTGAACATTCTAAGGGAATATGGACTAGAAAATAAATCAAGAGAATTAATTAATAAGACACTCACCAACACCACAAACAAAGTAAAACTCATGGGAGAACTCTCCAGAGAATTTGAGACAAAAACTGGCGTTAGACATGGTGAGGGTCTCTCGCCAATCTTATTTAATATATCCCTGGGCAAAGTCATTAGAGAATGGGAGAAAACGAAAAACCCAGTAAAACAAGGCAGAAATATCTCATGCTTGGCCTTTGCAGGTGATCTGGCTATTCTAGCAGAAAGTGAACAACAAGTCATCAAACAAACAGAATCCCTCAAATACTTAGGCGAATTATCAGTCGAACAGGAATCGAAAAGAAGGCACAACAAAACAGAATTAACAAAATTAAAAAGGCTTTCTGACAGATCTGAAACATCTACAACAAAAAGAACATAGGAATCCAGTCAAAAATTAGGCACTACAATACAGTTATTAAACCAAACGTTCTCTACGCCACAGAAACACTCACACTAATCTTTAAGAGGGACATGGAGAACACCCAAAAAGAACAACGAAGAATCATTAGCAAAATTACTGGACCAACCAAAATGGAAGAAGGCTACAGACTAAAGTAAAACAAAACAGTAGAGTGTCATTCAAACATAGCCAACGACATCAGAAAACGCGGACTAAAATTCTAAGGTCACATGTACAAGATGCCAGATCACAAATTAACTAAGCAGATATTCAACCTCATTCAACCATTAAAAATGCCTAACAGTTTGTTCGATCAAGTAAGACAAGACCTGAAAAAAATAAATATCAAGAGATAAGAAATCCTAGATCGCAAAATCTTCAGACAAAAAATACACAACTGGGTAGTCATGGCAGAAACCAAAGCCAAGAAGATCGGCGCAACTTGGACAGAAGAGAGAAAACTTGCCTTCAGTAAACGGATGCGAGAATACTGGAATGGCAAAAGAAACTCATACAGAAAATGACTACGTTTGTATAGGTCTATTTGCATAAAATAATAATAATAATTAAATTTTACAGCTAGGGTTTCCACGTAAGTGAGATGCCACCCTTTCCCACACACAATTGCTACTGGATTCGACTAAAAGTGTAATAATTATAAGCCTGCAATCAACACATCGTTGACTTGCATTTTTCATATTTTTATTTTTAATTGCGTTTTGTGCTTTCTGCATACGTTACATACATTTCATTGCAGTGTAAAGTTTCCTATAGGTGTGAGGAACAACAACGACTGTAAGCGTGTAACAGGAAGAATATCTCATCAGTAGAAACTGGAACTGTCGCACCGCTCTGTGTTAGATGCCGAAAGCTCGTCCAAATACCACCTGCACAGAAACTGAGAAATCGTTTTATGTCAGCTTGGTAACACAGCGTGGTTCTAATGTCATTTAACTCTGCAGTTTGCGAAATAAAATCGGAGTTAGTGTTTGTGCATTAATTTAAAGCTAAAAGTAATTATACTCACTCCAACTGCATGCTGTTTCAAAATTCGTTTAATTGAGAGATATTCCAGATAAAATAATGCACATATTGAAGTTCTTTAATTCAGGGGCGGTTCCAGGATTTTGGTTTCGGAGGGTTTTAAGCGGACTTCGGTTTGGGGGGGGGGGCTTGGCTTGAGTGGATTTTGGTTGGGGAGGGGTTGCTTTCAATGGATTTAGGTTTTGGGGGGGGGGGGGCTTGAGTCGGGCAATACTTTATAGTTTCCTCGGGCGTCAAATCCGTAGAGCTAAAAAAAAAAAAATCTACAAAATTACAATGTCGGGGGTGGTCCTAGAACCTTTGGGGGGGGGGGTTGAGCCACCTAGTCCCTCTCCCCCCCTGGATCCGCAACTGCCTTAATTGTTTGTCTTGTATTTATATATTTACAATTACTAAACGCAGAAGCCATCGTCACCGGCGAGTTAAGAAACAATCATTATAATCTCAAGTCTTAAACCTGCTTATTTTCTTATTGTTCTCTTACGATAATAGGTAAAAGATGCAACGGAAGAAGAAATCTGGGAAACTGCAGATCCAATACCAAGTCATCGCTATATCTCACCTTGACTTCTGATTAGTTTTGCACTCGGCTGATCTTTGACGGAAAAACAAAGACGTCCAACCTTTTCTGTGTAATCTGCGAAACGCATACAATCATCTTAAGTCCACATACTTGAGCTAATATGACAAAGTTAAAAAAATAATGAACATTCTGCAATGTTGTTGTAATCAAATAATGTTTGAATTAGTTTCGTTTTAAAGGAAAGAGTTTCAGATATTTAGATGAAGCAACATAGGAAGAATAGTTTCTATGAAAGTACGCCGCCATTTGGCCATTAAAATCTTGGTTCTTCACAAATACTAATAGTCTATTAAAACGTGCGCCTTTTTGTGTTACCCCAGCGAATCGTAGACAAATTCCAGTTCCCAATCCACTTTACATAAGTCTGGCTGAGTCGATTGTAATAATTTGATTTAATCTGATGGCATAGTTAAACGTGCAGCTCGCACTTCGTCTGTAGTGAACTAGATGGCTAGGATACTACTGTTGCTCTACAACTTCACTTGGAATCAGTACTATGATGTTTCATGAGCGCGTTGAATATATGGTTCCGGTACCAGTAGAAATGTGAAATAGTAGCTTGGCAGACAGACATCAAACCATTGATCTAACAGTCTACTCGAGGTGCTAATTCATGGAATGAAGAGTATGAATTAAAGTTCGAGGCTCAATGTGGAAATAAGGGAACTACCTCGAAGCCTCTTGGAAATCTGTTCATGGTTATTAAGCGCTTTAGGTCTGCACTAGAAGCATATGTGTGTCTTTAGGGTGCCTAGGATTCAGTGTAACACTACCACAGATATGTTTCTTCAGATAACCAACACTTGTTACCTGTTAAGAAATTTATTTCATTATAATTTACAATTTGGTAATAATTAAATAAAAAAACAGTGAAATATATCATGTAATGAAACTAGTTAGTAATGAACTTATTAAAGAAACGAATAACCTATTCATAATGGAATTTTTAAATAGTACAATAAAATAATATTTTTTGTTTCAATTTGGTTATAGTTTGTTTTTATTTTTGGTGTTGATGTGGTGCTCAGGGCCGGAGTTAGGGGGGTTAAGCGGGGCAAAAGTAGCCGGGGCCTGGGCAACCAAAGGGGGGCCCGACGGCCTGAGTGTCTAGATAAATCGAAATCAAACACAAATTTTAAAATCTGCACCAATAATTTTGAACATTTTTGCATTAAAATTTTCTGAGTTTATCTAAAGAAAATTGTAAATTAAAAATATTTGGGGGGGGGGGAGGTCTAAGGTCACTTACCCGGGGCCTGAGAATCCTAGTGCCGGCCCTGGTGGTGCTTGCTGCTACGTACACTAAATTAGGGACAACTTAAAATCCGTAAGACTCTTTCTTTAATAGTTTCCTGTACAATAATTTGGCATAGAATGTCACAAACACCTTAGAAATATGTAGTAAGTTGCGTTTCATGAGGTTAATGACGACGGGAAGCTCAATAACAATCCCGTAACAAGTAGTACAGTCCTTTCATTAAAGCACAATGTACTAGTTGAAATAGAATTTTTAAAATTTTCGACGTTTGAGAAAGGATGTGATACAGTTTAAATACCTTTTTATGTTACCTGTTACCTGTCAATTGTGTTAACTGTTGCAAAATGCATTTCTGAGACGAAAAAATACGCTGGAATACAAGAATAACTGTATATTTAATGAATAAATAATGGGAGACACGAAACAGAACCGTGTAAACCATCTAATAATATCATTGCTCTGTTTTAGAATGAAATTACTGGAAGTAAATTAAAAAAAATTAAGTTGTAATTATTGTTGTTACGTGTTATGTTATTTCAAATTCCTTCACATTTTATGGCTCTAGCAATCGACTGTAACACATAGGGCCATCTGCCGCTCCATTTTGAACTACATGACCGCTTGGACTATGTGCTTGCTGCCATCTTTCGGCACACCGAGTCAACAGAAGTAGCATCCATCAAAGATTGTGTCTCAACTTAGACAAACCACTGTTCATATTTCCATGTGACTTCTTTTGCGTACGGGACAGTAGTTGCTAAGAAACCAATGTCTAGTGATGGCAAACCCAGTTTTTAAAATATTTTGTTGCTTCCAGGCATCATGTTATGAGGAAGACAGTATTTATTTTATTTATTTATTTTATTTATCGTATGGCAAGCAACTAATACAATAATAAATATATACAATGACAAGAACGTTGGTAGCGTTCACAAGCTGATGTCTAATTCTTCCAGCCATTCTAAGAAGGAACTTGTAGCTCCAAAAACATCTTCATATGGTCCATCATACTTCCGTAGAGGGCATTCCCTGATAATATGCTCCACACTCTGGGAAGGAGCACCGCAGTCACATGCAGGAGAATCCTGAAGACCCCACTTATACAGCATGGCGTTGCATTTCGCATGGCCTGTTCTTAGGCGATTTAGTTTGACCCACTGGTCTCTATTTAGATGGAATCCTGGAAGTCCAGTTGTGGGATCTTTAATATCTGAATGTTTTACAGATGTGGAGTTCCAGCTTTGTCGCCATTTTTCCATGACATCAAAGTCAAATACATCTTGCCATACCGGATTTCGTGATTTAAGACGAGTGGGTGGTAAGTTATTTAGAACCTCGTGGATTGGGAGATCCTGTGGATGATCAGGATGGTGTAGTTTTATCCACTCACGTGCCGTTGCTTCTTGGCGTCTTATCTCTGGAGGTGGTATTTTGCTGATCAGGTGCAACCAGGGGACTGGGGTGGATTTTAGGGTGCCAGTTATTACTCTCATACACTCATTCAGGTGGACGTCGATTTTTCTAGTATGAGTACTACGTTGCCACACTGGAGCACAGTACTCAGCAACAGGGTAAACCATGGTGAGAGCGGTTGTTCGTAGTGTGTTCGCATCAGCTCCCCAAGAAGCACCAGCTAGCTTCTTCATGATGTTGTTTCGTGTTTTCAGTTTCTGACTTGTGTTTTCGAGGTGTTTTTTGAATGTTAAGGAGCGGTCTAAGGTGATACCAAGATACTTAGGATGGAAATTATGTTTCACCCTCTGGTGGCAGAAGTTCACTTTGAGCTGCTGATGTGCTATTCTATTGCTCAAGTGGAATGCGCATACTTCTGTTTTCATTGGGTTCGGACAAAGTCTCCACTTTCTATAATATGTGTTCAAGGTTTCTAAGTCGTTAGAGAGAATGCTCTCACCTTCCTCTAATGTGGCAGTTTGGACGGCGATAGCTAAGTCGTCAGCGTAGCAGAATTTATTGCCGGTTGTTTCTGGCATGTCACTGGTGTACAAGTTGAAGAGCAATGGAGCTAGTACTGACCCTTGAGGTAATCCATTTTTTATTGTAAATGACTTACTTGTCTTATGTCCGATGGTGACCTTAAAATATCTGTTGGTCAGCATATTCCTCAGGAGTGATGTTAGTTTCCTGCAGGGTATATGTTTTTTAAGTTTAAGTAGCAGTCCATCCAGCCAAACTGTATCATATGCCGCTGTTAAATCAACAAAGGCTACTGATGTTTTTAACTTCTTCTGAAATCCAGCCTCAATGTATGATGTCAGTGCTAATACTTGCTCACAACAGCTCCGTTTTAGTCTGAAACCTGCCTGATATGTTGGTGTTATGATATTTATTATTCCTTGTATGCGGTTAAGGATGAGGCGTTCTAGAAGCTTATAGCAAACACTGAGTAGAGCAATAGGTCGATAGCTTGAAGCATCATCTGCTGGTTTGCCTGGTTTGAGGATCGTCAAGGTGTGAGCCATCTTAAATTCTGGGGGGACTATCCCAGTGTCCAGGATATCACTGAAGAAGTTCTTGAGCCAAGTTCTTCCCTGCTTGCCGAGATATCTTATGAATTCTGGGAAAATGCCATCTAATCCTGCAGCCTTCCTCATTTTTAGCATTTTGATGGCTTTCTCAACTTCTTCATGACTAAATGGATTAGAAAGGATAGTAAATTGTTTCCATATTTTGAAAAATAAAAGACCTGCCATTAACCCGAACCGAAAATTGCCATGGTTTCCGTCAAGCGCTCTATTTGATAAATTACTGGAAATGTTGATTGTGCGCTCATGAATAAAGAAACAATTACGGTAAATTAAGTTTGCATGATAGTTGCTGTAGAACGCATTTGTATATCCTGAAAAAAAAAAATCTACTTTTATCGCTAAACAACATTCCCCAACGTACTAATTCTCCTTATAAACAGTGCATTAAGTGCGTGTAGATTGTGTTTGCTTTAGTTAACTTAGTCTATTTTTTAGTTTAAACAATTGATAACGATAGACATGTATCAATTAAATAAGGGATGAGGCAAGGTTGTAGTTATTCCCCAATAATATTCAAGTTATATGTAGAAGAAGCAATGAAGGAAGTAAAAGAAGAAAAATTTGAATGGGGCAAAAGCGTTCAGGGAGAAAAAAATCCGTATACTACGATTTGTTGATGAAATCATCCTACTAGCTTAACAGACTGAAGATTTTGAGAATTTACAGCATTGCATGAACAAAATACTGATGGAAGATTTGGACTAAATATTAACCAAAGGAAGATAAAAGTGATGAAATGTAGTAGAAATGGTAGAAGTAACAGTCGATTAAATATAAAAATACGATCGGTTGCAATGTGAGAAATAAGTGACTTCTGATACTTAGGAGGTAAAATTACAACTGATGGTCGAAGCAGAAATGATATTAAAAGCGGAATAATACTTGTGAAAAAAGACTTCATTTCAAATATTCTTCAAGACTCAAAAGAACTTTTTAAAACTATATGTGTGGAGCACAGCACTTTTTGGCAGTGAAGCATGAACTTTAGGAGTATCACAAACAAGAAATAGTGAGTCACTTGAAACGTGATGTTATAAAAGGATGCTGAAAATTATGTAGGCAGAAAAGGACAAAAAGCACGTGTTTTGGACATGATGAGTGGAGAAAGAAGGTTGTGGATGATTCTTACAGAAAGAAGAGTCAGGATGGCGTGTCGCACTTTAAGATATGCGGGACTGATTAATTTGTTAGTGGATGGGACAATTGATGGTAAGAACTGCAGAGGTAGACAGAGATATGAAGCAGATAATTGAGGACGTGGGTTGTAACGGGAAGCTGAGATTAAGATGTTAGTGCAGGATAGGAATAGCTGGAGGATTTTCGACAGATTGATGACAGTCAAAAAGAACGATGTGGCAGTTATGAAAGAAAACATTTGAATTTTGGAAGAATATGCAGCACTAGTATTTTTTTTTTGTATTAAATCCTTGGTAGCTACTTTTTTAAATAATGGTAAAAAATAGCGGACAGTAAGCGATAACTATCATTTGCTTTGGAGACCAATTATGGATACAATATTCTTGGGTTTTTAGCAGAGTATAACTTTAAACAAATTATATTTCAACCCACATAATCATCGCCGTTGGCTGCAGACGCCAAAGTAATTATTACCGAGTATTATGTAATAAAATCATGGGCGCCGGGAGGGGGGTGCAAGGGGGTGCAGGGTGCACTTGCACCCCCCTGACATCCCGGGTCGCCGTCTGGGCAGTAGCAGAGCTAAAAAAAAAGGTCGCCCAGCCCGGAAATTTTTGGCCCGATAGGAGGGGGGGCATCAATGCAGCCCTGGTGCACCCCCCTGACATTCCGGGTCGCCGTCTGGGCAGTAGCAGAGCTAAAAAAAAAAAAAAGGTCGCCCAGCCCGGAAATTTTTGGCCCGATAGGAGGGGGGGGGGGGCGGCATCAATGCAGCCCTGGTGCACCCCCCTGACATCCCGGGTCGCCGTCTGGGCAGTAGTAGAGCTAAAAAAAAAGGTCGCCCAGCCCGGAAATTTTGGGCCGATAGGGGGGGGGGGCACCAATGCAGCCCTGGTGCACCCCCCTAGAAGCAATCCTGCCGGCGCCCATGGATTGTGGTATTAGGCATTATTCTGAAGTATGTGACATTCAGTGCAGTAAATCAAATGTATGAATAATTAACCTAAATTTACTTTACTCAATGAACAATTTACTTGAACTTTTCAAAATACTAACGAAGTCACTCATGCGATGCTTCATGCTAGTGCTCAATTCTATTAGAAGTAGTGCGACGTAGCAATCAATGAATTTTAATCACCGCAGGATCCACGTGATCAATGCAGATCTGGTTTTGATGTTGAATGTTTGTTGTAACCGCGACGTGACATCAGTTATGAATATAATCACAAAAAGATGAAGAATTTACAAAAATAAAAATGAAAACAGTGAAGGAAGACAGTGGTGAAATCTCCTATTTAAAAACGAAATCTTTGATGAGATTATAATATTTGTTACATACATGACCCATTATCATATCAGGCTTTCTATGCAGGGTTTTGAGTAGGTTACTTTAAAAATAACCGTCATTAGTTATTGTCACTAGATATGTCACAGTCAGGTCAGGTCTCTTTTTTGTATGCAAACAGGTGTTTGTTTTGAAATTAGATTATTTTTTCGTATATTTCTCTTTTTTGTATGCAAACAGGTGTTTGTTTTGAAATTATATTATTTTTTCGTATATAATATTCATTACAGTAGGCTAAATCGGGTGTACACTCAGAGGTTTTCCGCAAGATCCATGTGCTAATTACTATAAGTTTTATCCAAATGAACAACTTACCTAAACTTATTTTTACTAAATAAGCAATTTACTTAAACTTTACCAAGTACGAACGAAGTCGTCCCGTATGCGCTGCGACTCGATGCGATGCTTCATGCTAGCGTTCGATTGTATCAGAAGTAACGAGTAACGATTCGTAAGTAACGGATACTGATTGGTTTAGTAACCAGTACATACGGGTACAGAATTTCTCGTTACTTTTACAGTTTTAAAGCTAATACACGTCACAGAGAAGCCACACACCCTTAACATTGGACTTGGCTTAGTGCTAGTAATTCTGAAAATTTAGGTTAAACTTTTAATTAGACTCTCAAATTATAAAGTTGGCAACACTAACTAATATTCAAAAACTACTGCTACCGCTGCTTTGCAGTCGCCAGCAAACAGTACTATATTGATTAACAGAGATGTGTAGAAACGTAAAAAAAGCATTATTACTATATTTCTTACATAAGAAAACATCTAATCATAGTAAATTTTGTTGAAGATATAGATATTAAAATTTCAGTAACTTACACTGGGTTTTACAACTAAAACAACTTTACAAGGTATCGCAAACGTTGGGTCTGTTACAAAAATTTACAAAACAACGGCGATCCTCATTTTGATTTATGAAGTACAACGCTGAACTCTGACAAAGTGACAAAAACAGAGAATCGCAACGGCGGAAATGATATTTCTTAGGCAAAGTATAGAATTTAAAATAGACAGAATACCGATTGATGGCATGAGACCAGTGGCGGCTGGTGGGTTATCAAACTGGTGGTGCACCACAAAACTTGACACAATCGATAAAAGGTGATAAAATATACCTGTTTTTATCAACTTGTTCGTTATACTTTTGGATATTGCTTCTATACACAGAATCTAGCTGATTACGAATGTCGACCGTGCCTAACACAGACAAACTCATTACATTTTGTAGGTGTACTTGCGAAGAATCATGTTTTTTTATTTTTTCACTCAAATGCGTCAAATCCTTGATTCCTGTTTCTGTCCAAATCGATTCTCCGCCAAAAATAATGCAAGGAAAACAAAAGAATGCATTAAGACGCTCACATCCACACAACCATTTCTTTCTATTATACATTTCACTTTTAAAACTTCGTGTAAATGCTTTATTTTTCGATTTGCACTCTTGTTTTAAATTTAAAAAGGGCCGTGGCGGTCCGGCCAATTTTATGTTCACTTTATTTTGAAAAGTTCTGTTATTTTCTTTAATATAATCAATGTTTATGCTCATTTTCACTAACACCATACACAGTATAGAATAAAAGTTCTCGAAAAAAATCGAAACAAAAACTAAAAACAATTATTTACGGTAATATAAATAAACAATTATTAGCGCGTCACACATACAGTGAAACTATACTGAGAGTCTAATAACGAGATGTCAATCATGGCTGCCGTCGCCTCGCGCGCCCAGCCAGCCAATTCGTCAAACATCGGGTGCTCTCGGCAATCCTCGGTTCGCTCGTGCGGCGCTCCACAACCGACTCATTACTCCATACGTTTCTATGAACTACCTTTTGTTTCACGCGTCAGGCGTATTAACTCGTACAACTACAAGTTGTATTAGCAGTCCTCGTGCACTCGCCGAAGCGCACGAGAATTTGTCTTTACAGGAAAATAAGTCTTAATAGTTTAGTAAAGCGCTCAAACTGTTTCACCATAATTGGAGATTTAATTTTTTATACGTTTTTGTTTTTGTATGTTTAAAAATAAATATTAAAATGGTAATATAAAAATAAAGATGAAGTAGGTACTTAATATTTTGTCATTTTTAAATCTTTTGGATTGGTGGTTCAGCGCACGAGCGCACTTAAGGTACAGCCGCCACTGCATGAGACAAATATTAGGAGTAAGGGACGTAATAGATGAGTTGAATGACTAACAGGATAACGGGTTAAACACACTCAAATCGGGGGTAATAAGAGGATTTAAAAAATACTAGGTGGTCCACGAGAAAATTCCGGGAATGACGTACTATGAATAACGAGGTTGGATGTTTGTAGTAGTATGAATTTAGAATAGGCTCATTTGTAGCTAAACACTTACAACGTCTTACGAAACAACCAGAGACCATGAACTGTTTCACTAACAGAGACAAATAGCCGAAAAGATCCTTAGGGAGCGTGCATAAACTACGTGGCTTGGTCTAGGGGGAGGGGGAGGGGATGGGTAGCAGGCTACGCTGCGCTACGTGGGGGAGAGGGGGCGTCAGAGGAGCCAGGCCACGTAGTTTTCCATTCATATCATGATATCATTTTTCAAAGTTAAAATGAGGTACCGTACACACAACAGCATATGAAATTCATTTCGTTCATTTAATTATCGCCGTATGTAATTTACAATAGTCTGAGAAGAGAAAACGGTAAACAATCTTTTCTGGAATTAAATCAAAATGGGAAAAATGCTACGTGCTACGTGTGGAGATCGGGGGTTAGTGGGGGTAAGGCAAAAGCCACTTCGGGCTAAGTGGGGGAGGGGCGGTTCACAGGAGGCCAAGAGATAACACACAGTTTTTGAATATTTTTGTGACATGAGCTGTTGTTACACAGACGGAAAAAAAAAATCCCAACACCAAGAAAGACTTGTGTTAGATAAACGAAATTTGGTAGGCGTGTTTATACATCTGAAAGATGACATCGATTCAAATTTCGCGCTTCGCGCATA
This sequence comes from Vandiemenella viatica, assembly GCA_031002005.1. Taxonomy (NCBI): domain Eukaryota; kingdom Metazoa; phylum Arthropoda; class Insecta; order Orthoptera; family Morabidae; genus Vandiemenella; species Vandiemenella viatica. Next base: position 256,943,864 of record JARYHS010008074.1, read on the forward strand.
AGTGTGGCGCTAGTAGCGCTACTCAGAGCTTGCAAATCAGGTTTGCTTTAAATACGCGCTGTAAAGTTTGTGAACGTTATTTACCGCTGAGATTTGACATAGTGAGTTGATGTTAGCCAAGAATGCCTTTAAGAAGACGAAGAAGCCATTATCAACAGCTCACCGAGTTTGAACGAGGTCGTGTAATAGGGCTACGAGAAGGTGGATTTTCTTTTCGCGATATTGCAGAAAGACTTGGCCGGAATGTATCCACTGTGCATGATTGTTGGGTGCAGTGGTCAAGGGATGGTACTGCCTCAAGAAGACCGGGTTCCGGGAGGCCACGTGGCACTACTGAGAGGGAAGACCGCCGTATTCGGCGTACAGCTGTTACGCATCGTACTGCGTCTGCGGCAGAAATTCGAGCTGCAGTTGGTACCACAGTGACACAACGAACTGTTAGAAATCGGTTACTTCAAGGACAGCTCCGAGCCAGGCGCCCTGTAGCGTGCATTCCACTGACTACAAGCCATCGCCGTTTGCGACTCCAGTGGTGTCAAGCCAGAGCTCATTGGAGGACGGAGTGGAGATCTGTTGTGTTTTCTGATGAAAGCAGGTTCTGCCTTGGTGCCAGTGATGGCCGAGTGTTGGTCAGAAGGAGGCCAGGGGAACGCCTGCAACCAAACTGTCTGCGGCCTAGACACACTGGACCTACACCTGGAGTCATGGTCTGGGGAGCAATTTCCTATGACAGCAGGAGCACTCTTGTGGTTATACCAAACACACTGACTGCAAATTTGTACGTCAGTCTGGTAATTCAACCTGTAGTGCTGCCATTCATGAACAGCATTCAAGGGGGAGTTTTTCAACAGGATAACGCTCGCCCTCATACCGCTGTTGTCTCGCAACGTGCTCTACAGAGTGTCGACATGTTACCTTGGCCTGCGAGATCACCAGATCTGTCTCCAATTGAACACGTATGGGATATCATTGGACGACAACTCCAGCATCATCCACAGCCAGCACTGACCGTCCCAGTATTGACAGCACAAGTACAACAAGCATGGAACTCCATACCACAAAGTGACATTCGAAACCTGTATGACACAATGCATTCACGTTTGCAGGCTTGCATTCAAAATTCTGGAGGTTACACCGGCTATTAATTTAACAGTATTTCACATTTGAAATGCATTTTCTTGAGCTTAAATTAACCTGTGATCTTGAAAATTTAATCAATTAAACATGTTAACTTGACAAATGCATTGTCCAAATTTCATTACTCTACAATAATTTTTTCTTGGTGTTGGGATTTTTTTTTCCGTCTGTGTATATTCTTCTTTATAAACGTTGGTGGCGGAAAAGTCTTATGAAGAGTACTCCTCGAAGTTGACGATGATGGTGAAATGATAAGAAATGCGTGAAAGACTTGAGGGCAGTTTGAAGTGGAAATGTTATGAGTCAGAAGTGTCGGTGAATAAACTATTATAGTGTCAGTAACTAAAAACATAAAAAAATATATATTAAATTACAATTTGCGTAATCCTCGTAAAATAATGTGTACTACAGCAAATAGTACGAATTTTGAGAATACGTTTTCTGGAAGGAATTTTCCAGCGCCACTGAAGACAACATGTGATAGGAATTTACGCGTTAGATGTTGCTGCGTAGAAGGCGGAATTGTGGGACTTAAAAGGGCCTTCTGCATAATGCAATGTTTCAAGCAGCGCGCCAACTGCGTTATGACGGAGCAGGCACTTACTGTGTTGTCCGCCGCTTAAACAAGCGACACAGAATGCGGCGCCCTATAAAAACAATGGCGGGGCCGAGACAAAGTTCTGATGCGCAGGTCTGAGCGATGTTTGTCCCCATTCGCTGTCTGACTGGACGGCGCCAGCAATAAAAAAAACTGTCAACTGTCTGCGAACCAACAACACATCCCTCTTAACGCTGGAGACGCCATCCCTCGAAGATTAATTTTAATTTACTCCGCATACGAGGGCATACAAAGCACATCTGACCTAAATTACATTTTTATAGTCGAGGACTACGGATGGGCTCCGAGTATCTGTTTGAATCATGTTCGATATGATGTCTATTAACTGTCTGTTATCCATCAATGTGGCTGCACTCTGGATCTGGGAGGTACGATAGGATCAGGTTAGAGATCTTATCCATGCGTACCTGCGTCCTGATTGCGGTTTTAAGTCTGGCATGTACCCCTATCTCCAGCATGTAGACGCTCCAAGCTGGCGTCATGCAGTTTTCACATCGTTGTTGTTTTGTGAGACGTGGTTGTATTTATAAGTGAGAGTAAATGAAATCGGAGAAGCAGAGCAATAGCATATGCCGCTTTATACTTTTTTTCGGTGCAGAAGGAACTGTAAAAATATAATATAAGAACATGGCCTCAAAAGTATGGATCGATAAGGACAATTGCGCTTTTGGAGAGACCAAGTTTCAAAATTGGTTTGTGGTCTGATAATGTGACTAAATTTTATAGTCGCAAGCTACAAACACATAAAATAAAAGTACAGCCAAGAGCCAGAGCATAACCGTAAAGGAGCGTTTGGTCGATACTCTTGTGGTTTTGGTAACTGTACGATCTGAAATTTTAAACATGTGTTATACAACATCTCTGTAAAAATATTACGCAAAATATTCCTGGCGATTTATACTGCAAGATTTCTCCCAAACTTCAAGATCCGTAGTATGTACTCAAGTATATTAATTTTATTCTGCATTTGATGAAATATTGTTTAGTATTTCTACTAGTTATTCCTGACATGTGGTAAACGTTAAAAGATAAAAATGCCGCTAATTATGATAATTGTTTCTTCTTCTGCAGAGCCAGTCCTGTTGCTTGTAAATATTTTTTTCTGTTCTTTTCCGATGACTTCCCGAATCCTTGAAATTTTTAGTGACGAAATCTTTTTTTTACTTACACAAGTATTTCCCCTTCAGAATTCTATTAATTTGTCATAAGAAAGATATTTGGTATTAGCAGGCACTCACTTTCTTCTACTATTATTTTTTCTTTTGGTCGAGGCCGCCTATTAACCTAACCTAACACCTGGAATAGGTATTAAAAAATTGTTAAGGCCTCGCGGAAGTTAGTTTGTGTTGCCATCATCGACCTACAGCGTGACTCAAAACTCAATTAAAGTTCTGCTGTGAGATTCCACCGTTTTTTATTTACTAAATAACATTTTCTCTAAAATATAACTTTTGTAAGTCACCATAGAAAAACATAGAAATAAACAGTGAGGGCCGGGTAATGCCAAAGTACCCGACTTAATTTCCTACAAACTGAAAACTCTTGTAGGGTTCTACAAATTCTTCTAAATTCTTCTAAATTATTCATGTCCACAGTTTCAAGTTTTCTATTAATACAGTTTTTAAACTTAATGAAATCACTAACAACTTCGAACAAAAAACGAACTAGAATTGACACATCAAAGCTACACTGCACATGTAAACACCAGGCGCTGTTGGACCTGCGCGCCAGATGTGCGCATTTGGAGCGCGCCCAGGATCTCTCTGACTGCCGAGCATTTACACGTAAATGATTGATGCGCGCGCCTGGAGCTTACGCTACAAAACCGTCGAAAAACCGTGTGTGTAGATGTGTCTAATGCGTAGACTGGTAATATAGTACATCACGTTGTGATGTTCAGTTAGCAATTGATTCATTTTTCGTAATTAGTGCATAACTAAAAGAAAAAGAAAAATTTACCGTTTTGTTTATGTTACATTGGTAATGACGACACTAATCGCAATGAGACGATTTGTGTATGTTAACTGCTGACATAAGCTATCACCACGTGTAGTATTCCTGAGGTTCACTCATTAATTTTTGCATGCTTCACTCACAGACAGATAAAATAATTATAAAGTTTACAGTTTTCCCTCTGTATCGTTTGGATATGAGTTACTAATCTGAATAAGAGTTACCTGTATTTTACCATATTCTGTCACAATGCGCAGTTTCCTTAAATAAATTAATTATTTTTCGCGCAATGCGCGCGCAGATACACAAACAGAGAATATCCTTGACAGATAAGTAAACAGTCAAAATTTCCAAATTATTAGACTCTAACATTAGTAGTTTACATTACTGTTACTGAAAAAATTTCATGTACTAACACGACTTTTTTTAAATAGCGCTGTCATTTTATATTGGTCACCGAATGAAAAGCTCCACAGCAGTCCTTCTTTCTCTCGCATTCATTTTTTTTTTTGATAATGTGATATAAGATATTCTTCAGCCTCGACTTTTCATGGTAAAATTGTTTAACCTCTGTTTTAGTTGTATGACTGATAAGTTTGTTAATAGAGTTTGTGTATAAGTAATACAGTGATTGGCATAACTGTTGAAACATTCCTTTTATTTCTCTAAAATAATAGATTATTGGTTTATCTTCTTCTTCGAGTGTCGTACCCGTATCCAAGTGACGGTGGTTGCCATGGGGGCGGTACGAACTGATGAATGAAAGTCGTCATCGCGCTCGGTTGGCTTTTGTCTTCCATCGTTTCCACGGCACCGCGCAAATAAATAATATACCTTTGGTTGAATATGAGGGCAGAGATAGGCAGCTTCGAAACGTCACATAACTGTGACATTTTTACACAGAAACCAGAGGATTTATTTATTTACCATGGGGAATGTTTACCACACTATGGGAAAGTCTCTGGAAGGTGATGAACAGGGTGGTTTCTAATTAGTTTTCCTAGTGTGATAGTATCCGTAAGTATTATTATAAGACTGTATGACTGTGACAGGTGTCTGTGTTCGCGTAGAGTGTTGTTTGTGTCGTGGATGGGAGGTGAAAGAAAGCAGAGGGTGAAACCCAGTGTCGGCCCATTCAGGCTTACTCATCCGAAATACACCAATGGTACCCAATCTTACTGTCCTCATCCGACAGACGAATCACCATCTACAGTGTCGTATGGCCTCAGTCGATAAGCATTGCGGAGAGGTTTGGGATTTAACCCAGGACGTTAGTGCACAATCTGTTGATTAGAAATTGTTTAACACCACCTCTCCTACCCTCCCGAGCCGGCTCTGATGATGAAAATTAGCTCCATCACCAGGACTCAAAACCAGCTAACCTCGTGTCAGCGACGGGCACCATCACAGTGGCACAATCAGCGGGCATAAGTGTATAAAGCGGGTATTCTAATATAAGAAACCTACTGTTATTTTTTTATCAAATGATTTGAATGATCCAAGAAGCATGCTGAATCCTCTTATGCAATGAGGACAGTGCCTCGCTTTACGTACGATAACTCCCTTTAAACTAAAGAAAAAGTCTTAACCCTTCCGGCATACAGTTCACGTCAGTAAATCAGCCTGATATGAGCAAGGGATCAACATTTTCGATCCTTATCTAAATCTATATTATTATATACGCTGACGTCATACTTCACGCCGTTGTTGGCGGCTGAACAGCGGCCAAACGAGTCACAAAAACATCGAGATTATGAGGAAACGAATTGCTATGATACTTTCATTAAGTTAGCTTTCCGTAGAATTTAATTTTAAATTAAATATGGCCATTAAAACTTTATAGCTGAAAAAATTTGGAATATAATGTTACAGTACTTTACGATTCAATGAAGTTCTTCCCACTGTTATCATTTTTCAATCATTACTGTCACGCTGTTCCACTATTTTTAGAAATTTATATTGGACATCATATTTAACGTTTCGGCCATTTGAAGTAAAGACAATGCGTGATATTTTATTACACTGAATTTCATGTGAAAATTTAAGTTGGTATTTGAGCCAGATCAGGTCAACCTGTTATTATCTTTGACCTTAATAACATAAATTATTCTAGACCTGTAATTATACTCAAAAATGTTCATGCATATACACCTAGTAGCTAAATAACAGCTCCCTATGTACCCTTTAAAGCGAAACAGTTGCGTCCATCGATCATGCACTTATCCCAAATAAGGTTACTTTTGCTGTATGCATCACAAGGCAAGTGAATTATACACACTATTTCTAAAAGGTGTTTTTTTTGTGACTAGTCATTTCTCCCTTCATACTTAAACAAAATCGCTAAGTGAGATACCATTTAAAAAAATTAATTAATTAAGAATTTTTTTTCAAACTCAACCCGTAAATGGCAGAATTATGAACATTGAAGGTGAACGGATAGGCTGATAGTTCATAGTCTAGCTGCCAGGCTTCGCTGGTGTCGATAGGGAATGATCACATAACCGCTGGATAGCAGTACCCATGAATCACAGAGTTATTGATAATCTGCGTGTATTTCGTAGATTAAGGAGCTTTCCTGTCAGTGAAAATGTCATCATTTATATTTGTTGTGTTTTGCTACGTACTTATTTCAAACAAACAGCTGCTACAAATATGCCAGTTCTTCTATCAAACTACTAAAAACCATCAACTTTGCTATTCGTCGTATATCATTCGCGAAATTTTCGTACGGGCCACCTGGTTTAAAGTAATTTCTTTACAGCATTTTTTATGTCACATTTTGCTTCTTCACGAAGCAAAATGTGTTATTTTGATTCTGACTGTGAGAAAGAGTTTTTCTTTTAGCATATCTCTCATAATCAAAACATGAGTTACCTAGATTCGACGAGAATAGGTAGAAGACCTTCACGAAGTGCATATAACGAACTTTTGTGAGAGCTACTGTTTTTAAAAGAGAGCTTTGAGGCTCGACAATGTCAAAGTTATTAGTGCTTGGTGAGAACTGGAGTCAAGGAATTCTGCCAAGGTGATTTTGAAATACCAATAGCTGCATCCTCCTCGAGCGATTTAAAGATGATCGATTTAGAAATCGAATCCACATCATAACCAATGTCAGGCTTCAACGTTAACCATTCTTACACTTAGCTGAGTGCAAGTGATTCCAAAATAGACGATTCGTTCTCGGTGCATCCACGTTTTTATTCGAGAGGATGTGATACTCCGTGATTAAGTTATAAATGGGTTTTGTTGACACTATTTAAAGAAATTCGGTATCACAGTGCAACTAATCGATAATGAGTGCTGAATAGTGAACTTTATTTAATTGTTACACTTACTACACACACAGATTCATTAATTCTAAATGGAAATAATAGCTTTGTAGGTGATTTGGTAAAATAACAAAAACCAAGCAAATCACAACAGTCGTTGATAACTGTTAGGGGTGACTAATCAAACCACGTCAATTGTAGAAATATGTTATAAGTTTTGCCCTTTTATATTTCAAATGGTGGCATTATAGGCAGTGAGTGAAACCCCCTCCTTCCAGAATATGGTTATGCACCATGTGGTTTCGTGAAGCAAGTAATATTTCATTACACGTCTTCCACATATATGTTATCCAATCATTCCGTGGTCGCCTGGCGCTATAGGCAACATATGTTACTCCTTTGTTCGGCAGTCCACCCACACAACCGTCATTACTTAATCTCAAACTGCAAAAGAAAGAAACTTAATCGTTGGTTACAAGCTGTGACATGGTTTCTTAGACTGCTTCCGATTCTGCGAAGGGAGTAGCACTTGGGACCCGTGAAATTTGTAATTTGTTACTTATAACTAATCAAAGAAAGATTGCCTGCACAGCAAAAAGTGAGAAGAAGTCTTTTCCTTTTTATTGTAGATTCTCATTTCCTACTGATGTTAGGTGAGTTGTATATAGATGTTTGTATCATTTGTTTTTGCACCCCTTGAATCTTCCACTACGTCGGAAGATTTTATTGTTGTCGTTCATCCACAGACGTACTCCAGTAGGCCTATTATTCACAAGCTTCTCTGTATGAAATATTTGAAGTGGTCAGTCTTTATAGCTTAATTTAATCAGAATGGCGATGTATTATAGATTGTACGATTTAAAGACACATCCACCATGCATAAAAAACTAATGTTGCCATCTCTTTCACATATATATGAAAATATAGTGTCTTTACAAAGGCGAAAAGAACGACTATATTTTCATTTCCTGCATAGATTTTTCTAATAATTAATATGGGAACTTATTAGTATGTAGGCTACATAAACTTTCAAAGCATCCTACATGTTGACCCATGACGTGTGCTTCCAGTATGCACAGTTTCGTTAAAATCCGTTCTTAGATTTTGCTTGATGCTTACACAGAAAGAAAAAATTACTAAATTTAACATATTTGGTCTTTGTGCTATCAGAAACTGTTTTTAATCCCTATAGAAAGTATTACATACGTCAACCCATTTCAATGGGCCGTCGACTATCAATAAGTAAAAATCAGCGTTAAAAAACTACCTGTATTCTCCCTTAAACTTGAATCATCAACAAACTGAAACTAATAGAAATTGTATTAATATCTATGGTTTACTGTCGGCATAGTTACATTAAATTTACATTTCTTATTACTTACAGCATAGCAGCAAATCACAACATTTCGCATACTAGAACAATAATGTAAATTTTATATTTTTTTCCGATGTTGATAGTTCTGATACTTTACGCTTAGCTCTTTAACTTTTACCACGTTTCGATAGTTCTAGGTCTCGTTTGTACTTTGACACATATTTTGTTAACTGTCTTGGATAGGAATTGGAAAAGTCGACTTTAGATACAAGGTAACAAAAATGACGTAATAGAAAACCGATTTCTATTTACTTCTACTACGTAATACCTGAATTAATAAAAAGCTAACAGTTCTTTGGCATGAGAAAATCCAGTGATATAACTTTTTCACATCGTGATGTGATCATTTCATTTTCTCTAATTTCAGTCAATTTTCGATGGGGGTAATAAAGAGATATTGGTTAACTGTGACGAAAGATGATAATCTTGCGCAATATGAAAGTGAAATCCTCGCTATTACCTAGCCTGTTCGTAATTCTTTCACAATGCATCCAGTTGCCGAGTTTAAAGCACTCTCAGCCCTAGAGGAGATTATGCTCCCTCACTTTGTCAGTAGTGAAGTAAATGCGTTTAGGCGTTTGAGTTGTAACTTTGAGCCTCTGCTTTACTGTACCACTGTTATTTCATTAACGAAGGACACAAATAAAATGTTTTCTTGCGTGCGAATGGTATGTGAAAGATGAAGTAATGATGTCAGTAAAGTTACAATGAAATTTTAGCAGCATGTACGTTCTTTTCAGGTTTAGCATAGAATGGGAACCGAAAAAAAAAACTAATTCTATACGCAGTTTAACCTGTCTCCTTCAAGGAAAATATTGTTGTTTTAGCTCGAGGATTCGGAATTTAAACTGCTTAAGGGGTAGGCAAAAAAATAATTTGATATGTTCATACGACCAGGGACCGAGCGTGGTGGGTGAACGGTTAACGTTCAGGCCCCGCATTTGGGAGGACACTGGTTCGAATCCCCGTCCGGGCATCCAGATTTGAGTTTTCCATGGTCTCCCCGAATCACTACAGGCAAATGCCATGGCCGAATTCCTTCCCGTTCCTTGCCTCAGTGTCATCCCACCTCTAATGACCTTAGCCGTCGACGAGGCGTAAAGCCATAAGTAAAAAAATAAAATAAAAATAAAAACGACCAGGTGACAGAATTTCAATTAGCCACGCATTCCGTCTCTATCGTAACTGGACCTACAGTTCAACGTGGAATGCAAGCCATGGAAAGTCTTGAAGCAGCCCATATGATCAAGCAGGACATTTAAAAAATTCCTTGCTGCTCTAGGGTTTGGAGAGGGCAGTATGAATTTTGAGAATAGGCTCTTTAACCACCGAGCTACCAGCAAGTGTCGATAAGAATTATTCTCTATCGTAAAAATTTATCGCAGACCACACATAAACTTATAATTTATCTTTCAGTTACTATAGTCAAAGAGTACCTACCCGCTCCTTCCATCTTTTAACTAAAACTCTATTGTTTGAGCTATTTTCGTGCGATCAAGATTCGTATAAGTGAGTATTAAATGCTATTTACAGCAGTTTGCTCTTACTCTCACAACTAGCGACTGAAATCTACATACAATCAAAGCATAAAAATACGTTATGGTGGTCTAATCCAGATGATTTGAAACACTATACAAATCGCCCCAGGCTTATCATAATATGTGTAGTCAACAAGTAGTCACAGCGTGTAAAGATACAGTTGATTTTGGGTATACGGGAGTAGAAAAATTCTGTTTTGTAAGTAAAGGAGACGGAGACTGGAATGAACTATCTACAGATATGATGAACAAGATACCTCAAACACTGAAAGAACTTAAAGCAAAAATTTGTTAAATGGAAAAGTAGGTGTTTGTGGATATTGCCACCGGGGCATATGTTCCATTGCAGTTAAAAATAATAACAATATTTCTTAGTATTGACGATATTTACCCGATAGGAATCGAGACTAAGAGTAGTATTTCAACGCTTGTTCGATAGCATAAACAAAAGTCACTAAAATGACAGGCAGTGGAGGACTCCTACCATGATGGGAAGTTGTCGTACGAGATGTGGCCGATGGAGATACCTCAACGAAGAAATTTTCTTATCAAGAATTCAGTGTCCAACTTTACACATTTTTTTAACTATATAGTTTGTTTGACGTTCTCATATCTAGAAAAGCAATAAATCTACACTATTAGGGGGAGTCCAGTGATTACGTGAGGTGTTTGTTCTTAAATTTGGATCCTCCCCCCTCTCCTTTCGTGAGATTTGGTAAGATGTGGAGGGATACCCCTCCTCTCACATGAGACTTACCTTATAATTTTTAAATAAATAAATGTACTTGATATGATCATGTATTCTTCTTCATGTCACTAAATACCTAAGCGTTAGTACTGTCTTCTATGCACTACATTTTGCAATACAAAATCTTATCGTTTATAATCCTTAGGTACTAATATTATAAATGCAAAAGTAACTCTGTCTGTCTGTCTGTTTGTTACGTTTTCACGAGTAAACGGTTTAACCGACCTTCGTGTAATTTGACAAGGAAATGTTATTTGCCACCGAAAAGGACATAGGACAATTTTTTCTGTGTAAATAATATATTTTCTCATGGAATTTTGAAAACTAACTTAACGGTGACAGAAAGACGCATAGTATGTTTAAGTCTCTGTAATTCCACCCCAGAGAGCGTGCAGTGGTTAGGGATCTTGCCTACAAAAGTTATGGGCCTGGTCACGGGTTCAAATTCCGGTAAGGTCTGATTTTTTTTTTTTTTTTTTTTTTTTTTTTTAATTGACCATGTTAGCCATGTCTAGATGTTTAGTTGTTTGGATTACACAATAACTGTAGGTCCCCACCAATTCAAGGGTGGAATGCATGGAAAATCGTAGGCGGGTGAACAATCCTTCTGGATCTCGCGGCCAATAATATAATATGCGTCTACATTTTTATGCTATATCTGTCGCTCAGGCTTTGTTTCTCTCGCAGTCAGTTTTTGTATTAGCTACACTAATAATATTATAAATTCAAAAGTAAGTCGTTGTCTGTCTGTTGCGTTTTGGCGATTAAACGGTAATACCAGTAGTGATGAAATTTGATAAGGAAATACTTTGCATTTTAGAAATGACAGAGGATACTTTTTTTTGGATGAATGAAAAAAATTTCATGAAATTTTGATAACTAACTGAATTGTGACAGACAAATGGACGCATGTCTAAGTTCGTAATATTACATCGGTATCTCAGGCTGTGCTTCTCTCTCATTCAGTTAGTGTATGATCTGTTAGTAAATTTCCTTTAAAGACAAAACTTATTATTTAGTAGCGATATTTATTTGCGCTGCATTATACTATTATTATGTGTCTACCTAAAATTTTCTGGCATCAATATATTTTGTCTTCTTTTTTGACTTGCTTCGCGGGGGTTAATCAGACCTAAGGCGTAGCTATAGCAGAGCACAAGCAGCTAAACTTATTAGAACCCAAGAATCTGATGCTCTTGCTGAAGAAAGAAGACAAGATAAAGCTGTAAAACGAGATGGCGTCAGTGAACTCCCCCACCCCCACCGTATTGTTTTCTATTTTTAAACAAGTGTAAATTGATTCTCTTCATGAGACAGGTTCGTTGGTAGAATGGTATGTTGGTGGCTTCCCCGTCATATTACGCCGACTCCGTATTTTTTTGGGTCACCTCTTAACTAACTTACAGCTTTCTGTTTCCAATTCTAGCAATGAAAATCTAAGTCGACGTGCATGAAGTCGCTGGTAGTAATGTATATTCTCTGAATTAAAAAGTTGATGTGAGTTTTTTATTGAAGCCTTCCCTCCATATAAGATTTGTTTTGAGCTCACACAACTAATGGACGTTTCCTGTAAGCGGCTGCGTCTGTCTGTCCCTTTGACCAGGCATCACCCAAAGCTATTGAACCAATTTGGATGGGAAACTTGACAGCAGATTAAGGGCTTTCCGTTTCACTGGAGCTGATTCCCCGACAGTCACAAAAGAACATATTTCACTTGTACAGTTCAGGCTTATAACGTGTTTGATTAGGCATTCTGCACACAGCTGCCCGATGTGATGTTTCTCTTGATTTAACACCTGCGTGTATTAGAAACTTTCATATAAAACTCGCAGTCAACACCGTGACGAGAAGTAAACAAGTAAAGTTTAGCCTGCGAAGGCAATCGTACCAATTTTGCTCATTTACACATTAAGTTTTTAAGTACCGGCACACATTCCAAATGTCTCGTTTATTATTGATCGCTTTGCGTAATAATTAACACGGAAGAATAAAGGCTGAAGAGCAGAGAAAAATGCCTGACAAGTGTTAGAACAATCGATCAGCCGATGTCTTAGCGCCTTTAGCACCGTCACGGCCGGCGGTTGCTTTGTTCTTGCGGGCGCTCCATAAATGTTTACGACCAGTCTGACGACCGCGCGCCGGCGCCGCGAATCGGCGTCAGGACATGATCGGCGCCGACCCATCGATTGGTCTTCGGCTCAATAAACAGCTCTATGGGCCTGCTCCCAATGAGTCACCCACCTGACGGTACACTTCTAACTACATCTACTGCCGTTTACACAAGCGGGGGAAGGTTTTTTGGTATATTTTACAATTTATGAAGTTTTCTTTCATACTCTGCCATAATATAATTTGCAAGTGGTCTGATGGATCAGTGTGCGCCGATCCTGGCAGTATAGCGAAGAGTCACCGGTTCGACTCCGGCCTGGGGCATGGGTGATTTTATTTAGATTTTGTGTTCGCCTTGTGTTGTCGATACCATAGTGTTCAACAATTACATGGATAAATGCATGATGCAATAATTAGAGCAATATATAAGTTGAAGTTTGCTGAATGGTTGCAGAGACAAAATCCCATTAAAAAAATATATATATATATATATGGGTAAGGCGCTTAGTTTCAAAAGTTCAGGACTCGGTACACGGTTCAAATCCCGGTGGGTCCAAGAATTTGTAAGAGTTGTGTTTGATCATATACGCTATGCCAGGACGTTCCGTGGTTCGGATTCCACATTAAACTGTAGGTCCCAGAGAAAAGAAACTGGCTGTCTCACTCTGACACCATTGTTTAATCAATTAACCTTCAGGTTGTGGACTAAGTTATTTTTTAATATTGCTTTTAGTTTATGCGGTCTTCTGTCTTCCGACCGTTCAGTCAGGGTACCAATAATGTAAGGCAGTTAATCGTTTCTACTCCAAGATTTTAGCGTATTATCAGAACACTCTGATGACTCTCAGTATTTATAATTAGTGTTTAGATTGTTAAAAAACAAATATGAATTGAAACTGATACTTCCCTTCAACTTCTTCCACATTTCCCAGTGCTGATTCTTGTAATTACACATATATAAAGAATTTTTGGATTTCAGTTTCACTGATGAAAATGACGTTTGATATTCCGCTAATGAAGATAAATTTTTGTTGAGTTTTGTCTCGTGAAATCATTGCAACTGAAAAAATTCTCCAACTTTGAATTGTTCGGAAATGAAATTTTCTGGGTTAAAATTCTAACAGTTTAAAATATAAAAATATTTACATTGAACAGGAGTCCGTTTTGGAAATGGGAGTTACTTGTTGATGACACGGCAATGATATAGAATCGACGACGCAATAATCTAATTAATATCTTCGGACTATTTAATCAATGCGACTCTGACAGGAACAGAACTTCTGGTTTAGTCAACTACCCACCCTTTCATTGAAAATGCCGCATCAAACACTAGGTTAAAGCCGAGCGAAAGTAGTTTGGTACTCTTTCGCCAACCCAGGGAATCAACTTTGTTCAAAAGCAGAGTATTCAGCCAGCACATTATTCTCAACAACACCTCAAATCTCATTTAACATTTTTGTTGCTGGACTAATCGTTGCGAAGGTTATGATAGACTAACGATAAAGTACGCTAGATTAAAAGAACAACTCCCAACAAGCTGAAGATGACAGATGCGAAAAGTGTATCGTAAACTCGTTGATAGCCCGCCCCTTTGACTCAGGTGGTTACACAACTATGATAGTGTCTGGCGCTGATACTGGGTTAGCTGGTTTGAAACCTGGTGGTGGAAGAAATTTTCATCAGGACGACCGGCAGAGTGAGGAGAGATGGTGGCGCATAGTTCCTACTCACTTGTTTGTGCATCAAACTTCTGAGTTAAATTTCAAACCCTTCTCAGTGCGTATGGAGCGAAAGTATCCGACACTGTTTATGGTTATTCGACCGTCGGATGGGGAGGTTAAGCTTGGCGGCGCTCTTTGTATGTTTCCGAAGCTAGGCCCTCTCACTTGATTCATCTCTCACAACAACACAAACACAAACACTGAACATACACACTATCACAGTCACCCACTCTTACAACAACACGAACACTGGGGAAGATCCCCCGTGTTAACCGCGTCCGCTGGACGAGGGAAAGGCGTTCATAACAGAACAAGAAACTCATTGAAGATATATTTGACAATGAGAAACATTTAGCTCCTGTTAAAGGCTTCGATTCACCACCAGAAAAGTATATCTAAATGAAATAATTGTTGCGTGAACTCCTCAATTTCCATTTTGTCCGATTTAGATGGATATTAACGGTAAAGCAGGTACAATATTATCAATGCCTGGCCACCACCGTACAATTTCCTTGTAAATGAAGGCATTGGCTTACATTGAATATAAGAGAGGTGACTTATCGTAGTACTACCAGATGATAAGACAATACTACTATTCGTGTAGACCTTCAGTGACGATTATTAAAAAGTTGAAGACCTCCTCCAGGTCGACAGATATTAATAAAAAAAACAACAATAAAACAGGGTTACCTGCTGCAAAAAATACAACTTTTTTTTTTTTTTTTTTTTTTTTTTTTTTTTTTTTTTTTTTTTTTTTTTTTTTTTTTTTTTTTTTTTGCTGTCGTCAGTCTCGCGACTCCTTTATTCCTTCCTATCTTGCGCTAGCCTGTTCATCTCAACATACACCCTACAACCCACGTCCTCAATTATCTTTTTCATATATTCTAATCTCTGTCTTACTCTGCAGTTTTTACTTTCGATTGTTGCCTCCTCTAACAAATTAACCAATCCTGCATTTCTCAAAATAGACCAGGCTCTCTGTTCTTTCTATAAGACTCTTCCACAACCTTCATGCCTCGCCTATCATTTTTCAAAGCTCGTTCGTTTCGTACTTTATCCGTCCACTTAATTTTTAGCATCCTTCTATAGCACCACATTTCAAATGCTTCAATTTTCCTTCTGTCTGGTATTCCTAAAGTCTATGGTTCACTGCCATAAAGTGCGGTGCTCCACACATAGAATTTCAAAAAGTTCTTCTGAGTCCTAGATCAATATTTGAAACTAAAAGATTTCTCTTTTACATGAACGCTCTTTTCGCTAGTGCTATTCTGCTTTTAACATCATTCTTGCTCCGGCCATCAGTTGTAATTTTACTTCCTAAGAAGCAAAATTCACTAACCTCTGCTATCGCATCTGATCCTATTTTTATATTTATTCCACTAGTAATGGTATCATTTCAGCTACATTTCATCATTTCTGTCTTGCTTAGGTTTATACTATTTAGTCCAAAATCTTGATTCAGTATTTTGTTCATGATATTCAATAACTTCTCAATATCTTCAACCTGTTCTGCTAACAATACAATGTCATCAGCAAATCGTAGCACACTGATTTTTTTCTCCTTGAACATTTATACAACAATCAAATCTTTTTTTCACTACCTTTACTGCTTCTTCTACATACAGGTATAATATTAATGGGGATAGACTACAACCTTCTCTCACATCCTTTTTAACTGATGCATATCTTTCATTATTCTCTACTTTTATTATAGCTACTAGATTCTTATTAAGATTATAAAGTATACTTCTATCTCGGTATTTTACACCCGACTTCTTCAAAATTTTGAACATCTTGTCCCACCTAACATTATCAAAAACTTTTTTTAAATCAACAAGTCCCAGGAAAGTACCTTTGTTTTTCTTAATCCGCCCTTCACGTATTAATCTTAACGCCAGAATTGCTTCTCTTGTACCCCGTTTTTTTCTAAACCGAAACTGATCTTCACCTACTATCCCTTCTGCTACACTTTCCATTCTTCTGTATATTATTCGGGTCAGTAATTTTGAAGCATGTGATGTTAGACCTATAGTGCGATAATTCTCACATTTGTCGGCTTGTGCTTTCTTCGGAAGTGTGAAGATGATATTTCTATTAAAATCAGTTGGAATTTCTCCTGTTTCATAACTTTTTGATATAAGTTTGAATAATCTTTGTGTTCCTTTTCCTCCTAGAGATTTCAGAAGTTCTGCAGGAATCTCATCAATTCCAACTGCCTTATTTGATTACAAATACTTTAAAGGCCTATCAAATTCTATCCTCAAAACAGGATCACCCTAGTCATCAATGGCAACATCAACTTCTTTTTCTAATGCACTATTGTTCAAGTCGTCCCCATCATACAGTTTCTCAATGTATTCCTTCTATCGGTTAGCTCTGTCTTCTGAGCTTAAAAGAGGTTTCCCACCGACAGCTTTAGTGTTTATACCTTTTTTCTTCATTTCTCCAAAATTTGTTTGATCTTCCCATATGCCACATCTACTTTACCTACGACCATTTCCTTTTCTACTTCTTCACACTTTTCTTGAAGCCATCTTTCGTTTACTTCTTTGCATTTACTGCGTATTTGATTTCTAAATTATCTGTATTGCTCTCTTCCTGCTTCATCCTGTGCATTTTTTTTGCTTTCTCCTCTGCTCCATCAACTCCAAAATTTCTTCTGTGATCCAAGGTTTTCTGGCGGCTTGATCCCTATAGCCTAATGTCTCTTTCATTATTTCTGTCTTCAATGTATTCCATTCGTCCTCAGTTGATCCCTTTTCAGAGTTACTACCCATGCCTACCATTTCTGCAAACGCAATTACAGTTTCAAAATACTTTTACCCATTGTACCCGTAGCTAAGAGGAAATTAAAAAATTCGCACCTAACTTATTGTATACATGCTCTACTCCCTATTAGCCTCGAAGACAGATCATAATGCTACTCAGTAATCTTCCCTTAATATTTTATGTGAACTCCTGACAGCATTCAAAATATTACTTTCGGATGAAAATTCTAAGGAAATTTCAGAGGCATATTATGTATGGCTCCAAATTAACTTATATTCGAAATCCAAATGAATCAACTAGTTCGCTTCCAATAACTTCCAGTTACTCGTATTAGATACTGTGCAAAATTCATCAATAAATGTTCACCGACAGTAATTCCTTGTGAGTACTTTGTAATATTATACTTCACTACAACTACTAACATGGAGCATTGCACAAGCACAGAATTTTCTAACATTGGTCATTTCACAAATTTAACACATTAATCATCCAACCATATAGAGAGAGACTGAGTTGATTAATCGCATTGTAACAGCCTACAGTCCCAGCCCTTTTATAAAATTTTATTTCAAGAATTATGTATAGCACGGTGGGGTTTATTAACTGTGGATTTATATGTTTTTCTTGTGATTAATTGTGAATTTGTGTATATTCGTCATGTAAATAAACATTGTTTTGTAAATGATATGTAATACAATCAATGACAGTATTATGTATGAATTATTAATTAAAACAGTGGCGGCTCTAGACGTAGTGACACTGAGGCGTGTATCATCAAGACGTGTATTATCAAGAATAAATAAATTGTAAAATAAATGTAGTGAAAAGAAAATAAATATTTATAAAAGCCATATTTTCTAATATACTATTACTTATAAAAGCTGGGAAAACCATTGAACACTATTTGTTGGCCAGACCAGTGAACTGTTTCGATGTCGTGGATACAGCTTTGAGGTGTCACCAAACGCGCATGCGCTATGGCGTTTTTGGAGTAATATTCAAGGATGGGGGACCTCTTTGCTAGTGGCCGTTGGTTACAAGTTTGTTCTGTCTCATGCTGCCCGGGCAGTGGACAGACACGCGGTGACTGGAACATTATAGAGCTCGAAAAAGGTAGTAACACTGTCGGAAGAGCGCAGCAGCAGCTATCATCATTTTTTTGTCAAATTCAGCTACATCCCCTAAGATAGAGTTTCTCAACTTGTGGTCCCCGAAGATAATACCGTATTTCTTCTTTGTAAGGTAAAGCACTCCCCCCATTTTTTTTTAAAAAAAAGCCTTGAATATTTTAATGACCAGGCAAAAATCTGGCATTTCCAGGATGAGGACAGAACAGCATTGTTTCTTCAATAATCTATTCATTTCCAGTTGGCATCGAAAAGAGTGCCGTTCATCAGGAATTAAGTAAATGACCATTTTTTGAGTGTCTTGTAATAGGTTTGAGAGACTGCGGTACATTTTAGTGTTCGCAACATAGGAGTGGTGAAATAAACAAGAGAAAAAGGTGTATCGTCTAGCGTCTATTACTTTATTTTATTGATTTATTTTTGTTCATGTAGACGGGTGGGATAATGTAGCGTCCAGTCTGTAGTAATATTATTATTTATATCGTTTACTAAGTGTTAAGAATCTGGTCAACAAGTAATTAACTTTTAATAGTTCACTTCCAGTTCCATAACTGTGTTTTCGCAGGAATTCAAAACATGGTTTAAGATTCATTATGTTATATTGGTACTATAAAAAATGTCTACATACGTAATATACACATAGATAAAAAATTATGACGATATAAGTTAGTGGCCCACAGCATTATTTTTTACAATTTACTGGTACTCGGATTGAGAAACGCTAGCCCAGAAGCTTTATTAATGCGAGGAGACAATATTGTTTCAATGTCGGAGTTCCTTTGAAGGAGAATTACTCAAGTTTATTAATGCACGTAACAGAAAACGATTCTCAATCGAAATGTGTTCTACTGTAGGAAACGGTGTGCCACTCTCATCGTGGTCATCGAAGGATTTACGGAATTAAAGTATGGACTATGGGCCCATAGGCACTCAAATATTTTTGGGTCCCACTGTTTTTAAAAAAGTTACCTGAGTTATATAAGTGTTTCGGTGAAACACCGAAATCTGGAGAATGTCGACATTCACATAGTCGCTTGGTGTATGTCCGAAATATTTGCTAAATACCCTTATTTCTGACTTTCGCCGGTGAATGTCGACATTCACCATGCACTAATGGTGAATGTTGAACATGTTCGAGATTTATATTTTTTTCTCCGTAATTCAGTCGCGATAAATTTTTCGCCTCTCTTTCTGGGAGGAATAACTAAGAACTTAAAACACACAGTACTTTCAAAATGAGAAAGGAAAATTATAGAAGTTAAAAACTTACTTAATTATACAGTACGTTCTAAATGAGAAAATAAAATAATAGTAATAAAAAACTTACTAAATTATGTGAGTCAGATCTTATTTATTGCAACAACTTAAACTATTATGACACTTTGAATTGCAGAAGAGGCCCTTGCTTTTACAACTGCATTTATTTGTGGAACACTTCCTTTTGCAATGAAAGCGTGTATAGCCTTGCCCACCGCTTCTCGAATTAGCTGCAGCTGCTTCTCTCAGAGAAATTTCTTGAAAAGAAATCTTATCTATGGAAAGGAGCTTTTCTTTACAAATTTCGAACTGATTACGTGTGTAAAGCTCCTTGAGGGTGCCATTTTCATTCGCAAGTTTATAGAAGTCGGAGTCTTCTATTCCAACAACAACCGCTAACACATTTCGGTTATCTGTACGACCACGGTCGACATCAGGGACTTGTAATCGTACAGTATCACCAATTTGAGCAGGAGGAAACTGATTTTATGAGGTTCGCAACATTTTGTTGCTTGCAGTAGAAGATTCTCTTTCGCGGCCTCTCCTTTTACAGAAATTAACTTGTGTTTTTCATTCAGAACTTGATGTGAAGACGTGGTAGATTGCAAGTCCTCTTCAATATTTTCTTTGGAATTTGGTTTTCCGTCTGACCACCGCTCAAATTTTTTTCAAGTAGTATTACCAGTTTCTTGAAGCTGTTCTTCGGTTTCAAAAGTATTGGCGATTTCTTCAAGTTGTTCCTCAGTTTCGATACTTGCGATTTTTTTGCTAGGCAAAAAAGACGATGTTATGCCTCTTTTCGCTTTAATGCCAAACATGGCTTCATAAGGACATTGGTGTATTCCTTCGTGGTATGTAGTGTTCTTGGCAAATTGAACAAAGGGTAAACCTTCTGACCATTTATTTGTATTGTTATCGTTCATCCATGCAGTTAGCATATTCTGTATATCCTGATAGGCCCTTTCAAATGAGCCTTGTGTTTGACTGTGACGAGGCTTTCCATGAACTATCTTAAAATCTTTCCACATAGCGCATATTTCGGATATGACTTGATTACTGAATTCTCTACCATTATCTGATTGCAATATTGTTGGAGCACCAAATGTTAAAAATATTGGAAGAACGTGATACGCTACTTCTTCAGCCCTCTTAGTTTTCAAAGGTCGTAGCTGGACAAACTTAGTTAAATGATCTTGATACACCATTATGAACTTGTATTCACCATCTGAGTTTGACTGCAGATCTATCAGATCAACTTGACATCTTGAGTTTAACTCAGAACTGATCATTGGTTTCACAACAATACCTTTCTTAGGTGCACGGTGTTTCATTAGACACTGTTTGCATAGATTTAAATACAACATTACAACTTCATATGTAATATTTTTGTATTTATTTTGCAACTCTTTAAGCATACGTGTTCTTCCTCCATGGCCTATCCTGGTGTGAGCTTCATACAGTATACTGAACAATTCGTCATTGGTAACATAATACTGTATATTCGTTTCTCCTGGTTTTAATGGTACATTTAACTTCTCTTCATCATTAATTTTTAAAACGTCAAAACGTTTTAATCGTCTGTAATCCAAAGATGTATTGCACTTAGTTTTAGCAGAAACAACTTCAGAAAGTATTTTAGAGTACTTTTCTCGAGAAAAATAAAAGCAATTGTTTTCTCGTTTACCCGCAATTAATACATTTAACTTTTCAAGAAAAAGATCACGATTCACTGCAGTATCCATTCTGTATAAATCAGGAAATCAGAAAAAAAATTAAGAAAACTTTGCTCTCACCATCGAACCTTGCATATGCATAAGACTGACAAATCTGGCTGACTCCACCAGCACAAAGAATTTGGCTGGAAACAGCCAGTCGCCAGGATTTGGCGGGAGACTCCACCAGAACAAAGGATTTGGCGAGAAACAGCCAGTCGCCTCTTTGTCGGCTCCTCTCTTTTCGACCTCCACCAGAGCATATCTGTGATTGTCGACATACACCGGTGAGGGTCCGAATGTACAAGTATGTAATGAAATATTCGATCTTTCACCGACGTATTTGGTGTTTGTTGACATTCACCGGTGAATTTCGACATTCTCTGATTTCGGTCTTTCACGGTAACATAAGTACAAAGAAAAGGTTACGTAGACGACTAAATGAATTGATAATATTTTTCATCCAACTGAACAAACAAATTTTACAATTTACAATATTTTGAAAATTATTTTTGTTAATATCGTATACTACAATCAAACAAAAAATTTAAATTTCATGCTTTTTGATATTACTTTGTTTATTTTAGATGTTTATATTTATTTTTTAATATTTTTATTTAATGATAAAAATTAACTCACAGAGGGCCTTCAAAAAAATCGGATGCTCGAGGTTACTGCTTAGTCGCGCCTATTAAGTAACCCAGTATTCCCTGTAGGTCAACTCGTCGGTTTTTCACTAATCAGTCATTGTTTGTTTACTTTCTGGTCAATCGTAAAGCATTTATCATTGATTAATTTCAAAATCATTTATTTAATCCGGCAGGACAAGCAGGTAATGAGACTTTCACACGTTGCAGATTTTTAAGTTGATTCTTAGCCAACTATGAGCTCTTCCAGGCACCTTTCACTTCAACAATGAAAATCAGTAAACCATCAAAAAGTTCAGTGTTACTAAATGAGAAAATTACTTCGGCTGCCACTGAATTAAAAGTTTGTAATTGTGAATGTGAGCCACTATGTTTGGAGCACAATTCTCAATTGTTTGGACTGGTTTATGTAGATAATTTTGTGTGCAAATGCATGTAAAGAGTATTAACTTTAATTTTAAGGCGTTTTCTAATGATCGTGAGTGATGTTGTACACTCTGTAATTATTTTTGTGTGAATTTGATTGTTAACGCTAGAGAAACGTCTGTCGGAACTCTTTGTGGCCTATTTAAACGAGCAGAGTCAGTTTTTATTGATAGTTTTGGTATTTGTTTTTGAGTCGTCAAGCAGTCGTTTGTGAGTTTAATTGATGGAATATGCTTTAATATCGTTGGAGGAGTCTTGTACCTTATCCGCTTGTAATGTTACTATGAAGCTCAAGGAGAAATAAATTTGAGTCTCGTACCTTATCCGCTTGTAATGTTACTATGAAGCTCAAGGAGAAATAAATTTGAAGTGAAAAGTGATTAATCCGTGTTGTCATTTTATGGAACTATTTAATCCATTCAGCGCAGTTATTTAACCTTTGATGGATGGTATAAATATCTGGCGACCAACGACAGTAACATATGAATTGGAGGACGAAGCAATTAATGCTAATCATCATTAAATAACAACGGGACGAATTAATTAACTACCGAAAAGCTTATGAAAGATTTAGCCGTTTTCGCAGCCGTCTGATGAAGAAGCACTTCGACGTAGCGTGAAACTCGTGGAGCTGTTTATACCAAAAAGCTTATCAATATTTAAAAAAAAAAAAAATCAGTTTTACATAGCTGGCCGGGAGACCTAGTAGGGTTGTTTGGTCACCTAGTGACAGAATTTCAATTTTCCGTGCAAGTTGCGTCTATCATGGCTACCCTAATCTAACCCGAAATCCTACTGGTTTAAGGGGACATACAATTTACGCGGAATTCAATCCACGCAGCGTTCTCACCACGGTTTTAAGAAGTCAGGCCGAGGCCGGGATCAGAACCGAGATCCTTCCAATTGTTAGTCAGACTGTTTAGCCATTTGAGTCGCTATTCCGTTCATTGATTGATAGAGGCAGCGTAATAAATCCTTTACCCTTGTGGAAACATCACACAAGTAATGCGAACAGCAATGTTGTCTAGTCTTCGTTCATGGTGGGATTTAATAATCTGAGTAAATGGTACTTACCCCCTGTTCGTCTGTCAGCTAGCCCCGTGTTCAGCCTGCCTACTTCGGGCCGTTCGAATTCTGCGACCCTATGTGACTTACTAATAACATCTCTAATGTATGGGATTTTTTACAGTTTCACAAATTAATATTTTGTTAAATTTTAAAAATAAAATAAATCTGTAGTGCTACAAATAGTAAATAGTAGGGTAAGAAAATCACATTAAAAAAAAAGAAAAGAGAGGAACACATAATCTTTAATGTGATGACAAAATGCATTAAACGACGCTTCTATCTGACTGCTTGTGTTTCTGTGGCTTCACTACAGCAATACACCAGGTACGGTTTGTAAAATTTCACAGTTCTGAACTGACGATTTATCGTAAACTAAGGCTCAGCATGACGATCGATATTAGGGTGAAAGACTTGAGGTGTTATATTGTACATTCGCCTTATTCGTCCTCCGATCCCGTCCCCGTCTCCTCCTTCTTAGATCCTTTTTAGCTAAAGCATTGAAGCAATGGTAGCTGTGAATATTGCCCTAAGTGTGCTCGCAGTGGCTGCTTTGCATGTGCCGGCAGATGGCTCGCTGCTATTTTCGCAAGCGCTGCCGGTACGTGGCCATTGTTCCGTCAGGAAAGCACCTGCTGCTTCCGGCCACCTGCCCGTTACCATCTTATGAAACACAACACCAACAAGGTATCGGCTTCTATTTCGCGGAGAGGGGCAGTAGAGCATTCTAAGAGACGCGCAAAATGTTGAGGGAGTTCCCTCCGAGCTAGAGTATGATATCGAGCATGGTGAGTGAGTGTAACGTTTTGGTCTAGCATTAGCGAGGAAGTCAGTACGATTCCTAGCCCTGTCGTCAAGTTTTTGGTTTTCAATGGTTTCCCTAAATTATTCCAAGTAAATGGTGGGATGGCTCCTTCAAAAAGGAAGTTGAAACGAAAAACATTACGAATACACACAAAGATAATTAAGTTCAATTCCTCTCAGAAGAGAAATTTACCTTTAATAAAGGAAGATGAGGATGGAAAAATTCCCTTTAAAACGAAAAAGTGGTTCGGATACTGACTGTAAAGATTACACTTTGGAATTCGGCCATGGCCATTGAAGGAACTATCCCGGCATTGCTCGCCGCATACTTATAATCAATACTACGCCAATGCAACTGAATTTTTGTTTGTCTATTATTTTCTTCGTTTGCGTTTCTCTACATTTCCTGTAGCATCTTCAGGGGTTTTTATGTATGCTCATTAATTTATGGCCTGTTCCTGCGTCCACTGTGGTACATATGTTGTTCTTGCTTGGAAGATGTATGAATGATTTGCAAGCTTCTTCAAAACGAATGTAAACATCACTCCAATATCCCTCATTTCTCCAATCCCTCCAAGGTGTGCCATATGTGTTCCACTGTTAGGACTACATCAGTCTTAGAATGAAATAAAAGAATACAGTGCAGCGCACCAGCAAACTGAGTTTACAGGAGAGCATCAGATATCTGAATCGTTTTGGGACATGGGAAGTATATAACTTAACGACAAAAGAACGAATATGAAACCAAGAAACAGTGTTACGTATTAAGCAGAAAATTGTGTATGTACTGTACATGCTTTACATACAGAACAACACAGAATTTACAGTACGTAACAATTTCGTTAAAAGTTAACTATTCCCATAAAATTTGACCTATACCTGTAGTTTTGTTTTAGAGCAAAACGAGCAAACACTCGTATTTTCTGCCGCTAGATCTCGAAAACGTTGACAGCTCCACTTTTTTTTTTTTTTTTTTGCTAATGGCTTTACGTCTGGTCGACGTCAAGTTCATTAGAGGCCGGATGGGTCTGGCGACAAGGAAAGGGGAGAAATTCGGCCATCACGTCTTGAAAGAAGCATTCGCCTGGAGTGATTTGAGGATACCACGGAAAACCCAAATCTAGATGCCCGGATGGGGATTCGAACCGCCGTACTCCCGAATGCGAGGCCAGAGCGTTAGTCACTCACCCACCACGCTCGGTGATAGCTTCCCATTCTTTTTGTTGTTCTAACCACTTCATAGCCATCTCAAGGCAGTGATAAGCTTCTTCGCTGGATGGTCCTGTTTCAGTAGGGTCGTTAGCAGTCTCCTCCTCGTCGTCTCAGGGTTCGTGGTCACCGTGAAAGTGGCAACGATTCTATCATCCGTCAGTGCTTTGTAGCCAGGATCATCGACACCACATTTGAGCCAGAATTCATGTTTTCCTGGTTCTTCAAATTCAACAGATTTTTTAATCAACCCAGCCACTTCTGATACAAATTGGCTTTACCATATTGCTTGGATTCTCCGACTGGACAGCTTTCGGTTAACCAATCTCCTACCTTGCGCAAGTGTGGTCATCATTGTGACAAATACTTTGAGTCAAACTTACGTCGCGTCGCGATAAAAAAAAATACAGTCGTGTGGATTCCCTAGTCAGTAAATGCAATGAAAAAACAAAAATGTATTAATGGATATAAGTATGTCAGGGATAGTATTTAACAGTTGGAAACAACGTCTGAAAGAAAACGTCGATCTTGGAGAACTACATCATCGACAATCTGTTACAAAATTTTGATTCTAGCTATAAGGGTTTTGCTATTTGTCGTTCGGTTGTTATTGTATGTTACTTTTGGTAGGAATGAATTGATATCTGTCAGTTATTGGTTAATGCATTGCTGTTTGTGAAAATAGCAACACCCAGAATGAATGGCCTTGTTAACTCGAAAATTGGAGGATGTGTAGAACATTCGAACCGTCATAAGCCATTAAGATAGCGCTTACGTAGGCGTAGCAGCGCCCTCTTCCGTGAGACCGGACAAGTCAGGGTTACGGCACGCACAGTTGCTTCGGAGTGGAAACATCTAAGAAAGTGCTGGTACACTTCGTCGACGTCAAAGAGCGCAATATCAGCGTGTTAGTGAGTTCAATCATGGCACAATGATTTGTAAATGACCACCTTATTGACCGCATGGCCGTAACCGACACAACAGCTTCGTCCTCAGTGTTGGCTCGACATTGGAGCACTGCAGCTGTTGTGCTGAATGGCAAAATCTAATATTTCGGACGGCTCGTGCTTCAACTTGTCCTACAGTGATGACCTCGTATGTGTTAGACGTTGCCGGGGTGAACATAATATAGCAGACTGTATTATTTAGCGGCATAGTGGACAGGTGCCAAGTGTCATCGTTTGGAGGGCCATTCGCTACAACATCCGTTCTCGCCTCCTACAGCAATCTTTACAGCACCGATACATTTTTATACAAATTTTATTTAAAAAAACTAATTCTAATATCTCTTCTATTTCTAACATATTTAAACCCAATTACTAGAGAAAATTACTATTAAATAACTCGGAATGAAATGCAAAAAATTAATTATTAGAATCTCTATACATCTCTAATCGACCCAGTTTTCAAGCAACTACTGGTGTATACAATCTCTGCGTTAACTCCTTGTAAGGCGAGTATTGTTGCTACTCCAACTAACCTGAATAAACAAATCTACAAGTTACTTATTTTACGATTGGATTTATTCATTAAAGATAACTTGATGAAATAATTGGACATTCAGGCTTTGAAATTACAAAAATTAATGAGCCAAGAAAAAATTTAATTACAATATACTTATGAACATTTTTCTTTCCAGAAAAAAATAAGAAAAAAAACATTGAAGTATACAACATGAGACGAATATGAAAATATTGATCAACATTACAAAGGAACTTGGCCTGGGAACAAAACAAAGACATAGGATTCTGGACAATGGTGAAACGTGAGAATCTATTGTCTCTCAGGCCTTTGGGCGGAACTTGCCGAAGGCTTAAAATTGACCCAGTTTTCAAGAAACCGCTGGTGTAGACGATCTTCTGCATTGGCTCCATGTAAGGTGATCAAGTGTTCGCTATTGTTGCTAAAGCAACTAACACGCAAGAATAAGGTTGTGGTTGTTCCCGAAGGAGCCAAACACTGCGAAATGCTGTAAAAACTCGACATCTGCTAGACGATTCTACCCTCTGTGTCCGTCGTGCCGCGCCATACTCTTGTCCACAAATTAACCTCACGCGGTCAGTTGTCAGTGAACTTCGTCCATTCCCGGGCCGAATTTCCCGCCGGATCACTGCGGTCTGTGAACACAACACAAAACAAAGCAACAGTCACTGTACTGTCAGCCTCGTCGGAATTCTACCAATTTACGTTTACAATCTTGCATTGTCTTAAATTGTCCATTAAAACCAAAACAAAACTAACCATGGCACATGTGTGACATTACATAATTTAATAAAATTAAACATGAAACTGAAGTGTACCTGATTTGCAAAACTATTAAAATGGGGAACATCGATTAACAAAATAATTAGTTAAATTAGTCCCGGGTAGGCGTCAAGAATGCAAGTTTTCCCTATTCGAGCGAAGCGACTTTCCAATTCTATAATAATTTTCAGCAAAACAATTGCAAGTTTGAAATTAATAATAAATCGCTCATTTTTATCTACTTAAATGACGCACTGTATTTTACTTAGTTATAAAAATGATCAATTTATTTAATAAGAACCAAAACTGGTCATTAGTTTTATGAAAGTAAAATTTGGACCATTCATTGAATAAGTTCCAGTTTAAAGCACTATAGAAATCTCAAGACGTTGACTAGGATTGAACGATGCAAAAGTCTCCAAACATCGACGTCATTGTTTACCGTAGCATGTGAGGGGCGTATATCGTGTGTGGTAACAGAGAACCCACTCCTCAGCTGCCTCAAGGACTCTGCTGGCTGCCTGATGGGGTCTGCCGCCGCTAGCGTGTCACCGACCAAAACCACAGTGTCCTCTCCCTCGCTGGTTGCATTCCCCGTTGAAACCTCTCGTGCTCCCATGTTTTAGCCGCCCCGGGACGCCTCAGCCAATTACTTTAACAAGAAAGCATCTGTCGGCATATATCCAATACAGCTCTCCGTATTTTTGCCAATGCACTAAGCTTTCAACTTTATTGCCGGCAATAAATCCTTCGTTCTTCTTTTTGGAGCAGGAATAGGATTCACAATAACCTGACAACTAGGCCGTGGATTTTTGACGCCGCCGGCCGAACTAGCTGAAGAAAATATTATGTGAACACACATACGACACAAGCTGTACACGTCTGTTCATTAATCACACATATTTCCGGAAGTTGAAAATATTCAAAATTAATGGTGAACAAGAGACGGTTATGTTTCACTTTGATTATTTGCAGTTCCAGGGAGGAACTGAAGTAAATGGTTAGCAAAAATCTTTAATTTTTAGTTTACCTTCTTTAAGTTGCTGTTATAGATGAAATAATATGCCTCGGGTTCTTGTAGGGCGATGTGCTTCAAAGTTGTTTCAGTAACCAACATTAATGAGTCGCGTGCAGATCTGACGTTAGACGTCACATTAGAAACTTATGCAGACTTAGTTGTTTCCGGAGGGGCTTAAAAGAACAAAATTGCTTTAAGTGCCATAAAAATCACTGATTTAACCCTCTGAAACATACATCCTCCAACAGATTTCTCGCAGATCATATTCCCACTTTGTTACATATGTGACCGCGAGCTGAATAGAAATTTATAATGATAATAGTTAAGAATTAAAACATCAGCCAACCCCTTCGTTTGCTGGGCAGGTCAGGTGCTTAACATTACATACCTTAGTATTAAAAGTGTCGAATGGATAATTTTGTTCCTTTCTGCAATTGACTTCGTTGTCTACCTGGATTCTATTTTAGAACTTTACTTTTTGTTTAGCTACGAATAGTTGTACCAATTGAAGAATTTGTCACATTATTACATACATGAATGGAACTTTTTTTACTAATTCTACTGTACCGATGTTTTGTAAAAGAAAGACTCCTATAAGATATTCACGCTAAAACTAATCTGATAACAAAAGAAATTCTGCTGAAGATTTGATCCTGTGTTTGTGGCAGCCAATTTAAAAACTTTACAATTGGTTCACGCAAGGACATTAAACATAACAGTAAATCTTTGAATTAAAACTTCGAAAAGCTCAGCTTGCGAGAAAACTTCAATCCTACATATTCAATGTATCGTCGCAAACATAACCCTACAACAATCTCCGTTAGAATTTCTCGATTTACTTGTGAACGCTCCATATAAGGGTACTCCGCAAAATCCCGAAAGTGAAAAGCAAGGGTTTTTTTTTTTTTTTTTTTTTTTTTTTTTTTTTTTTTTTTTTTTTAAATGCATAGTTAAAATGTAAATAATATCAGAGTACTATTCCTTGCATAGTATTTGACGGAAAATTGGTGCATACGTGATCCTGTTAAGGTTGTTGACTGAATTGTGCTAAAGTTTTAAAGAAACACAAGAAAATTTGTTAACTGAAAACAGTGCCGGCCTCGGTAGCGTAGGGGCTATATGCCAGCTCCGCGAGCTGAAGTTTGCCGGTTCGAGTCCGGCCTAGGGCATGGGTGTTTAAGTGTTCTGTCTGTGGATGTCAT
Source organism: Vandiemenella viatica (assembly GCA_031002005.1). Lineage (NCBI taxonomy): Eukaryota > Metazoa > Arthropoda > Insecta > Orthoptera > Morabidae > Vandiemenella > Vandiemenella viatica. The sequence continues at coordinate 256,973,813 of JARYHS010008074.1, forward strand.
GTCCGTCCTGTGGTGTGTCTAATTAGCTGGAAAGAATGCATACTGGAGAAACAAATAGCACTGAGTGACATATAATTACTATTGAGCTGGCTGTATGGACTAAGATGCCGAAAACCATTTTAAAAAAACTGAAAACAGTCTGCTCAACAGTTATCAGTTGCTGCGGCAGGCGTCCCCACTGTAGCTCGTAAAGTTTGTTGTATCCTACTGTGTGGGGTTAATTTGATGGGGTCTGCTATTGAAATGCGTGACGCTTCTTTCGAAAAAACTGGATAGTTTAATCTCCGTACAGCTGACTCATCTGTGTGGTGCGACGCCATTGGCTGGTATCAGCTGTGCCTGTTCCGCCTCGCCTCTGATTAGGAGTCAAGGCCCGGGCTGATGCTGCAGTACTGCGAGCAGCCAGTCGCGCAGACATGTCCCGGCCACAGCTGCTGGCGACGTTCTTGTTGGTCGCATCAGCTGTATACTCAGGTCAGTGGTTCCCTGCCAGTATCATCTCAACATATTATATGTAGGAACACAAATGGATCGTTACTTCTGACTGTCATTAACTGATGGGAAGAGTAGGTATCAATGAATGCTAGTTCAAACACCTTGCTTATCTTATGCTACACGTAACGCTTTCAAACTTTTGCAACTATCTTTTAGCAGTTTTCAGTAATTTATTTCTTCGGCAGAGGTATTTTCAGTATACCCTTTCTTGTTAAAAACTGTCTCATAAAGTCTGGATTAATAAACTTTTAACTATGTTTTTGATGTTCCTCGTTCTAACTGAAAATTGTTTTTATAAGTAACTGTATATTAGACCTGAACAAATCATGTGGTCACAGTTCTGATTCAGAAATTTCTACAATTCATAAATATCTAATTAAGCTTATTAATGTCGACCAAGTCGGTGATTATTCCATTTAAAAGTACAAACTGAACTTCAGTAAAATTTATGTAGTCTGAAGATATAATTAACCGGTAAATACACAGAAAGATAAAAGAAATAGAATGGAAGAGCCATATTAATTAGGGAAGCACATGTAGGCTAAGTTAGTCACACTGTAAGAAATTATATCTGTTTTTGTTTTTCGGCACTGGTTTATACATATGTAAATATTAACATAAGAAACAATCTTTGTTGTATCTGTGCTGCTCACATTTAAATTAAGCTAAGTGTTAGTGAGAAAACATTTTGGGTTTTATCCGCCATGAATTTTTCATATTATGCTAACAACTGGTATTCGTATTGGAGAGAATAGGTTGAAATGAAATTTATGGTATTGATTTCACTTCGGTACAGCAGTATTTTACTTTTCGTGTCATAAAAAATTCTTTTCAGGCAAGGAACCGCTGCCATGATCTAAGCTTTTAGTCCAGTTTTAATTACTCACCTTCTGCATTACCTGACAGTTTTTCTGAGAGTTTTGAAGAACCACCATTCTAAATATTTGAAACAATCGAAACGGCCATTACGTTTACGGTGTCTAGATGGTTTTCGATAAACATCCAGGCGAATGTTGGTATTTCTTCAGCTGTCCACCTGAGAATTAAACTTTATATAACAGAATATCGGTTAACGTATTAGTATAAATTTTGATAATTCCCCGCCATATGGCAGCGTTCTGTTTCCTGCCCTATGATGCACCCTCCTAAATGACGCTATTTTTTTTTTTTTTTTTTTTTGCTTATGGCTTTACGCCTCGGTAAGATAATTAGAGGCGGGAAAGAACTGGAGGCAAGGAATTTGGCTATGTCTTATTGAAGGAACCATCCCAGCTTAATGACACGTAATTTATATACAGTACGAGAAACAACAACGAATCCTCCTCGATGACTGAGTTCTGCTAGGAAACGTGTGTATTTGTAACAGAGCAATGTCTGGTGTTGCAGTGACCGGCCTGAAGTGCTTCGTGTGTGACTCGTCGCAGGATGCGCGCTGCGCAGACCCGTTTGAGGAGCCGCAGGACCTTCTAGTGGAATGTCCACCAGGGCACACGTACTGTGGCTGGAAGAACTCAACAGGTGGGAAAATTGACTGTCGAGCACTACGCAGCAAGTCGCTGTGTAACTTCAAACAATGCACCGTAAAGCTATATTCCTAGGTCTTACTACTTAGTGTCTATGAAGGACGAAGGTAGTTTAAAGGGACTTTTTTCATTGAAAAATAATAATAATAAAGACAATTAGTCCTTACGAAGAAATGTATCAACCTGTTGATTAGGAAACTAGTGAACATGTGTATCACGGAAACTGTTTTTGTCTTGTATTGCTTAACTTCAATTTCCAGTGAAGCCCTCTCACCTGAACGGGAGTGTTAAAGCTCATGTTGTTTTCTGGCACCTTGCTGAAACAACTGTTGACTAAATTTTTACCCTCGAAATAGTTGGCGTTATGTCCAATTAACTTTGACAACATTAATCTGAAAAGTTACTGGCCTCATCGAAAGTTTGCTACAATGCAGATCTAAAATTTGATTCAATGCACCTTTCTTAAGCTTACTTGTACAACTGTATTCCATGTGATGTTTCCATCAGAAATATCGTCTTAACTTATGTGTATTTTCTAAAATGGTCAATATTCAGTGTAGTGCTGTGAGGAAATTCTTTCTAAGTGAAGGTTTAATTCAGAAACGAATTTATGTATAACTTAGGAAAGTGTATATTTCGTTTCTTTTGCTCATTTTTAGCAGCCAAAAAAAGACCGAATTAAACGTGTTCAGATCAGGACCTCAACAAAATGCAACGACAACAGCAATCATTGAACAAATACACGATATTGCCGAGGCACATACGTATTTCATAAATAAGTGCAGAATATATTTTGTGCAAACAGCTGTACCTGAGAAAGTCATACACAAAATTGATTTCTGCACTTCCTATCAACAGCTATAACGAAATTATTAACTAAGAATTGAATTACTCATCGTATACTTAAATCAGATAACCTTCAAAACAGAACATACGAGGCTAATCTGACACTGACGCGCAAGTGTTAATAGCAAAGATGCATTTTTCTTTATAATGTGTTACACTCTGTAGTTCACTCACAGGCACATCTGAGATACTTTACCTCATTACAAAGTTTTTATGCTATTCGCATAAACGGTTTTTCCTAGAGTCAAAAAATGACATGGAGTACATGTGACGTCGTCATCTGGTTTCAAATGGTTGCCATTCTCAAGCTTATGAAGGTTTTGATAATTTTGAAGTCAGAGTTGTCCAGAGCGGGTGACTAGATGGGTTGCAATACCAGCTTAAACTTTTTTTTTTTTTTTTTTTTTTTTTTTTTTTTTTTTTTTTATTGGCATTTGGAAAAAACATACAGCCAGCAAATTACATTTATCTTTGGTTGATTAAAGAAATGAATTTACAGATTGAATGTGCTCCTTCTCCAGCTCTGTCTTACCATCCGATATATACGACATACAAAATTAGCAGCATAAAGTATATACAATATATTACACATACAATTGGACATGTGTGGAGCACACCATACATAAAATACGTAAAATATACAATATGTACAACATACAATTTAAAAGAATATACAGGTTTTAGGGAACAATAAATAGAATATACAATATGTGCATATAGAATTTAATCTACAATGTTGAACATGCTAAATATAAACATGTTCTGGTGAGACCTGTTTGTTTTATGTCGGCTACGTTAGAGGACAAGTGCCGTAGTTGACTCAGGCGGGTTGCCGAGATCACAGCCACAATTTGTATCCTTATATTATGGGAGTTGTTTAAGATTAGTTCCAGTGTCGCGCTATATCTTGATATGGTTTTCTTCAAGAAATTGGGTTATGGCGTGATAGATAGCAACGTCTTCCAAGGCCAGGAGGTGGGTTACATTTAAGGGTAACTGTAGTCCTAATTCCACTAGTTCTTGTATAAGTTCGGAGCACTTCTGCCATTTCTCCTTGCAGGCAAATAGGTGGTGGTTTGGCTCGCATTCGCTGACTCCATCGCAGGTGCAACTTGGTGTTTCCCTTAAGTTGATGCGATGCAGGTGTTTGGGGAAGATCCCATGATTAAATTTCAGTCTTGCAATGGTGGTTATCATTTTCCTGGATGTGTATTTTTTTTCGTGCCACTGTGCCTTAGGAATGGTCGGGTGGATGGTGCCGTAGTGTCTTCCTTTTATTTTTATAGAATCTTGCCACGATGTATCCCACATTAGTTTGGCTTTGTTTCGTATACTCGCAAGGAGATCAGTTGCTTTAATGTGTGGGAATATTGTGCCATCTGTGGTTGCCCGCTTTGCTAGCTGATCCGCTCTCTCATTTCCTTTGATCCCCGTGTGTGCTCTAATCCACATGAAAATGATTCGTTTTCCACTATCTTCTAACTCCGTGACCGTCTCGAGAATATTGTGTGTTAGGTGACATCTCCATGCGTTACTGTTCAGGTGCTGCAGGGATTCCAGGACACTCCTAGAGTCGGATAATATGATTACTGTTTTGAAGGTGGTGTTCTTTGCATATTCTAGGCCTTTAAGGATCGCAACCATTTCAGCAGTGAATATCGATGCCTCACTGTGGAGTTTATAGCTTGCAGCTTAAACTTACACTCACGAGTAGGACGGGTGACTGGGATCACCAATCATACGAAACAGTATATTGATCACAGCTTTCATTTTTTATTTGATATCTACCAGTAGTTGGTTTACAATAATAATATATTGTATGCGCGTGAAAGCTTAAAAATATTTTGTCGAGGAAAAATTTAAAGAATTTGCTGAATGAATTGTTGAAACACCCACTCTCGTTCCTGCTCAGACTTGTACGTATTCTTACAACATTGAACATCACTGAAAATCGAGAGCTTATTGTAATGGTAGCGTGGAATTTTGCACACGTTGGGTAGGAATTCTTGAGGAATGAATTTTCTGTCCTTAAGAGAGAAATATTAAAGAAAAAAGAATCATTGTCTCACTTCGGGTAAATATCTTTAAGGAAATTAAATTCAGAGTAATTAATTAAATTGTTATTTCTAAATGGTGCTGAATATGTGGGAATATAAAGTGCATACATTATGCTCATTATAGGAAAGTTGATATAGTTTATTAAATTAATTATAAATAGTCTTCTGAGACTGACATTGTAGAGCCTTTATTCGGCTCGCGGTTACTTGCGGTTACTTGGTTTATGAAGTAATATTCGTGTGTTTGTCACATGAAAGCTGTTTGTAGAGGCTCGGATTATGTTTTTCCGTGTTCCGTTTTGATTAATACCAATGCTCCGAATTTCTACCAATGGTCGTTCTTTGAACACTGTGTCTGCCTAATAGTATCCTACAATTGCTAATTGCTACTGTCATGAAAATGGTACCTTGGGATAACGCTAGTTTCCTCTTATATTATACAGGGTGATTCAAAATAACGTGGACAAAATGACATGGTAGATCAGTCATACAATAAGAATCAAAAATCGCATAGGAACAGAGGGTCGCAACTGCGATCCGGAACCGCTGCAGGGTGTCTAAAATAATACTGGCACAAAGAGAAGAAACAAAACCATTACAGATCATTTTATTGATAATTACTCACTCACATGCGACTAATGCATGCCAAATGTTGAGCCTACAGCAGATGCTCAAAGTTTTTGCCAGATACATCGAGACAAGACTGGCATCTCCGTTGCATGGAACGGGGCACCTTCTCAGGTCTATCTCGAACACATCCGACTGCCGCAACGATTCTTCCTACCAAGTCTTCCGGCGTTTAAACAGGTGTTTCATAAACAACTTCTTTTAAAAATCCCCAGAAGAAAAAATCTAAGGGACTGTGTTTGTATCGCAACGCCCTCTCGTGGCTCTAGCGCCCTCTGCAGGCGTTTGCGACCCTCTGTTCCTATGCGATTTTTGATCCTTATTGTATGACAGATTTACCATGTCATTTTGTCCACGTTTTTAGAATCACCCTGTATAACAGCTGAATATTCCATTTTACTGATAGGATTTTTAATAGTTCATTTAATTCTTAATTTAATGAATGGGATTGAATTCGTCATTGATATGAGTGCGCCTACCGTGATAAGTCATAACAAAGGAGCGTTTTGTGGTTTACACAGTGACAGCGATCAGCAGTCATTTAAACGTTTTTTTTTTTTTCTCCTCAGGGAATGTAAGAAACAAGGACCAATTGAACACTGAGACATAAGAGGGCATAAAGTTTTCACATCAGCTGCAACTATTCTTGTATTGATGGTTTACAGTTTCACCATTCGAAATAAGAAACTTTATATGAAGAAAAAGAAGTTCACTTTATCAACTAAAAAATGAGCACCTATAACGTATTCTTGTAGAATATAATGCCATGTTAAATTAAGAGACGTCTACTTAGGAATCGAATAACTATGTCTGGAAGGGTTTTCTTTATGATGGTAGGTACTTACCACCTTCCGCACGACGAGTTAATTTTACATTACCAGCCCCGTCTTGTGATTAATGCACGCGGCACTCATCGTCCGTCTTGCGTATCAGTTGATGGAGAACTGCCCTCCAAGACAAACATAGAGGTGGAAGTTGAAATATTACTCGAATTCGGAGATAAAAGTGGAGTAACAGCGGTCATCGATCACGGAAACGCCTCGCTGTCTGCAAGTCGGAAAAACACTACCAGTCAAATCGGAAGCTCCACATTACGCGTCTGGTTAGGGATTCAGCGACCGATTTCTTTATTAACTTTTAATAAAAGCTTATTAAATAAAAGAATGTGTGTCGTGGGAGGCTGCGATTGTATTGTACGTAGCTTTCTTACTAAGATTTACCAGCTGCAAGCATGTTTTTGCTATCAAACACACGTATGCCGTCTCTGTTAATGTTTTCTCTTAGCTCATACCAAAGAATAGAACAAAATTGAAAAAAATTTACACACGATACCCATATATATATATAAACACATATGTAGGAAAGTGCATACAATTATAACACACCAGTTAGTGTGAGACCATATCGCCACGGGTCTAGAAAAGTTCCACATCTATTACAATATACTATATGCGGCATGGAACACGATAAAAACTGATATTAATAACAATCCTATTAGTTTTATAAATAAATAAAATCACGTTAAAGAAATACAAAAAAAGAAATATTCATGGTAACGAAATAATCCAGCTACAGTAAACACGCATATAGTAAACAGAAAATAGAATGCGATAAAAAAAATCACCCAAGTTTTTATTTTTAATACTCTTAACCTCATGTCTGAAATAACCACACACACACACACACACACACACACATATATATATATATATATATATATATATATATATATATACAGGTGGCAGCATTTCCAGCCATAGTAGTCCTCTGAAGATAGCTACGGAAAGATGACTGAAACGTCAGGTTACAATAAATTGACGCGGTTCTACTCAGACAACTAAGATAACATATCTAACGATTGATGAACAGCGTATGATTAAAGGAGGACAATCTTCGCTTTCATTTTCTATAACTGAAGTCACACTAGTGTGGTAGTCTTTTTTTTCGGCGGTGCACATGGACGATAGTAGACAAGTGCCGAATATAGATGGTTGTGTCAATCTCAATTAGCACAGCTACAGCCAATAGCCTCTCACAGCATCTTTGAAAATTTGCCTCTTCTGTCTGTGCTGCTCGAAGAGGGTACTTCTTTCCATTGCCACCAGATTCCGTTGGTACAATACGTTATTCTCGCTTTTCTCATGTTTAGCCATAGTTATTGAAGTTTTATTTCCATATTTTGTCAGTAGATTCTACTATATTTTTCAGCGGTATCGCCTTTGTATAGCGGATATCAGCTCTTTCGACTCTGCCTACATCGAAGATCCGTTGTAGTGAATACTTTCCTCAACTTTGGCCCAGGCAGCTTTCCTTATGCTGTATGCTTTTTTAATGCTTCCCTTGGCACGACTTTTATTTCTCTCCGTCCTATCCAGTTCGAAGACAATCATATTGTTATCATTTGTTATCATGTTACTAGCCACAAACCCGTCAAAAATGACGGGTTTATCGGAGTGTTACTGCAATTAATTTCTTTTTAGTTGCTTACCTAAACAGAATTGTTATAAAATAAAAATCAATGTGCTGTAATTACTCGTCCCTTGTGATGCAGAAAAAAGTTTCAGTTGTCAACTTGAATGACCCCATTGAAAACGAAGGATGCTAAAAATATATCTTAACAAATTACGTTATGCCACGTAATATTAGTTTTAATCGTGGTTTAGCCCTCATAGATTGCGATCAATTTGGAACTTCTTTTATTCAAACCAAGTAATGATTTCAGGAAAGAGCAACTGATAATTAATATGCCAATTTAAACAAAATTCATACTTTTCTTTCAGTGTTGTAGCAATTAATTTATTATCAATTGTTTAAATAAATTGAATTGGTACCAATCAGAGCGAGCGGGCTTTTCAGCTGAAGGTATAAGGGAGATTCGACGGGTGGCCAAGCTAGTCGAGGCCGTAACAGTCAGCTTGCGACAGCTGCAAGACACCTGATGAAGACAGCAGAGTCAGCTGTCGAAACGTTGTGTTTTTACACCATCCGGCTGGACACCTGAGAGGATTTTGTTGAACTTATCCACGATTTCTATGACAAAAAACTGTTTAGGTTAAAATGATCCCTGTACCGATAATTTTTATGTTATTTTGCAGTGCTGATAGCATTTCGCAGTTGTGAAGAGATTGACGAAGCGACTGATATAAATTTCAACAGGTTAGTACCAGTTTCGCAAAGGTTCCGACAGTGGTGCAGTGCCCGGAATTAAAAATAAATTTTAACAACTTATGTCACTCCACGTAATATTAGATTGAGTCTATGATGTATAGTCACGATCAGTGTGGAGCTACTTTCGCTAAAACGAAATAATGATTTAAGTAACAGAACACTCATGAAAACAAACTTAAAAAAAAATTTTTTTTAAAAAAAAAAATTACTCATACCCTCTGCTGTAACATCCAGTTCTATTAACAATCTACCAAAACTGCAGCTAATATTGCGAAAATTAAAGCTTTTATCTTACATATTTGTGGCCAAAGATTTTAACGAATACTTTTACATAAAACGAATATTACTTAAACATAAGCATCTAGTGATTGATATGCCTATTTTAACGCATTACATACTTTTGTTTCATTGTTATGTCAGTTAATTTATTCGTGATGCTTAGAAATGTTATTCAATGAAGAGCATAACAAAGAAAAATGGCGTAAAGCGTGACCAAATAGTGCGACGTCATAGATTGACGTCATGCCTGACAGATGACGTCATACATGACACTTGCTTATTATATTAATAGATTAAACACTCTCCGAAGTAGAATTCCCGCATGTGTGTTTATAATTGATACATAAATATATGTCTTTGCGCCATCACTTTTGCAGAAAGTAGGAGACTTATGTGCTTGATTTCTAACTTCTAGTCGCAACTTGTTTATCAGTTCTTCTAATAATTCCCCACTCTTATCAGTATTCTTACTGTGCCATAAAGCAGACTTTCCATTGACTTGCGCTACGATCACGACTGGACAATTTCTCAGAGCTGCCTCTATGTCATGCATCCTTATATGATACAGATAGATCTGAACTGGATATACGTACTTACAATTATTAGGCTTCCTAATGGTGTTCTTGTCACAGCACATATAGTGTATTCATCACATGACCTTAACTCCTCAGTTAAACACCTAATTTCGTATAGTATGATGGTGATTTCATTAGAATTCGGATGAGTGAATCTGGGAAGCGTCACAGTACTACATAATGTTCAAGCATAAAAGTTTGTAAGCCTATATTCTCACGAGGTTGTGTATGGCCGGCAAACAGCAGCAGAAATCTCATGAGACGCAAATTTAGCACGTTAACAGTACTATTTCTATACGAGCGCAAATCATTCTTACTATTACATGTTCCGAAATTAATAACTGATTCAGGCTTCTTAGATGATAGTCATTTAGGCGGCGGGGCTAACGAACGAGAATGAAGGCAACGACACAGTAAAAGTGATACAAATGCATAAATCAACAATTATTGAGAGTTCCAAGTTAAGACGAGCTTAACGTTAAAACAACTTAGATAAACTTGCCCTAGAGCTAGCCGATGAAGGAAAACAATGTTTCTGTCACATTTCTAAAGTAATTATTCAGATTATATTGTGCGATTGAAAACAAGCAACAATAATTTGATTAATATCCTTTTAATTAGACACAGCGATCAATTAAATAAAAGTAACGACATATCTGTCACACCACATCAGGAATTAACAATGAATTAAATGAAAATTAATTTTAAAATGTCGTCGAGCGTACCTCATTTACTATTCCACGAGAGAGTTTTTCCGATTTTAGCCTTGCTGATACAACAGCCCAAACCATGGAGGAAGAGAAAGAGTGGAGGCGAAATAACGCTAAATCTGTGAAGCCTCATATAAACACTTGTTTCCTACTGCGCATGCGCGGCGGCCATTATAGAAATCCCAAAACATTGGGCTGTATGCTGCTGTGAATATTTCATTTTCTAATATTTCAAAGTTTTTTATGGTGCCAGATTGTGTTGCATACGGTTACACAAACAGATCAAATGAAAAACAAAATGGAATAACGTTTCATAAGTCACATTGTAATGATTGTTCTTGAAGTGTTTGACGGGTAACTTCAAGAGTAGGGCCTATCGCTATAAATTTATTCTTTGCTCTCAATGGGATCATATCGTTCTCAAATATTTGTTGGTGTAGTGTAGACAATCAGTATATGTTATTACTTTGCACATGAAAGACTAGCCTTATTGTAAACAAGTTTTGAAAGTCTAATTTAAGCCGGTCAAGTTTACATCGCGATACAGTGAATATTGTATTCTGCATGTTTTAGTCCAGTTTCAGTTTACACTGAAAGTGTACGATGAAATTAATTGTGCTAATTTCTGCTGTACGACTTCGACACAAGATGAAGCATACGTTGCTGTTACCCGAAATGTAGTTCGTGATGAATTTCATGTGTTTAGGTGTGTCTAGATAGTTTGATTTGAAGCGGCAATATTAATGGGAAAGTGGATAGGTTGAAATGAAGCCTGTACAAGAAGAGACAAACAATTTATTTATTATTAGTTAGTAATTTCATGAGCGCCATGTTACTGACACAACGTGTTTAGCGTATCGCGATGTAAATCACTCCCATTTAAGCTTCTGACTTTTGGAGACAGTATATATCGAGAACTAAGCGAGATATCGAAAATTATTATTCTTTACTTTCGATTTGTCTCACCGTGTTACTCGTACATAAGAATCTATCATCAAATTTGACTACGGGGAAATTTTTCATCTGAATTACACACGAAAACACTTCACTTTCGAGACTGTATTTCTCGAGAACTGAGCAGGTTTTAAAAAAAATAATTCATTTTTTATTTGTCTCGTCAACTTACATAATAATCAATCATCAAATTTTCGGTGCCACTGCTGTCGTTTGATTCCCTTGAGATGTTTGTGCCTATTCCCCGTGTTTCTACGGCCATCCAATATGACGACTTACACACCCCCTTCTCTCTACCCGGCTTCACTCCAGTGCGTGGTGAAGGTTCCTTCCTTGCGTCGCCTCTACTCTTTTCCTTCCTCCATGGCCCAAACATATCAACGAAAAAATTCTTTCGTTAAATGATAATGTCCTTTCATCAGGAATTTTTTTGTATGTAGTATTAGTAGTTAACAGATACGATAATGTCAATCATGTGGACCTTTCGACCTTCCTGCAACTATTTCTGCAAAGTTTCAGAACAACCTAAGTGCCCCAAACTACACACAGTTTCAACAAACTAAGCATGACACGCCCGAGGCGAACACGTTATCATTTTTCAATTTCTATATTGTTTTAATACTTACATCGCCAAACAAACATTCTCAGTTTATCTGAAAGTTGTGGCAAATTTTTGCTGTCTTCATTCGTTTCAGCAGTCTTGTTTTTGCTTCATGTGAGGAACGTATCTAAAAGGCAAAGCAATACCTTTTAACTATGTAAGAGGAACAATATTCATATTAACATCCAAAAAGATAAACAAACTTTTTCTTAACCACATTTTGATGTCAACTTTAAAACAGTACCTTGACTTTCTTATGAGCAAAATTGTTGGCACAAAGTATATGAGGTTTGCACTTTTAGCAGTCTTCACTTTCAGTTTTTACAGAAGAATGTCTCAATTAATTTCGACTGTTGAAATAGGAAACCGCTACAAATGAAAAATGCGGCAGATGCACTCAATAGAGAAAACTCGGAAACCAGTGGAACAGAAATGGTTTTCAAACTACTTAAATGAACCAAATAATTTTATGTATTAATCTGAATTCTTGAATGTAATGGTAGTCCTTTATATCCACAGGCTCACGAACCATCATTACGATACACCATTAGAAGATGTACCGCACAGCAGGTTTCTTTACACAACTAACATTTTTTCTGCTTGTTGCTTACTCAATTATTAATTAATATTACATGCCGCTAACGTAAACACAATGAAGAAAGTTTGCTATAAATGATCGCATTAATAGCCCCATAAAACTGTTTATTTACTTCTTATTATCCTGTCTTCGTACTTCTTTAAGAAACTAACATAGCTTTCAGGAGCAATAACGATTTATATAATTTGTTAAGTAATGTTACGCGGTATGACTATTTCTGCACGTCTTCAAGAATTTAATCCCGCTATCTGTAGCGTTATACTGGTTTTAAGGCTCTGTTGAATCTTCTATAATTACTTTCGGAAGAACAGTCTATTCTTACAGCACTACAAATTCATCTACAGTTTCAAAGACAAAACCAAGTTTTCAAAAATACTCATAGACTTATCGACAAGCGAAATGAATACTTGGACTGTGCCACACTTCACCTTTTCGTCTAGCTCACTATTTTTCAGTATCCACACTTACCCCTCAAGCGAAAAGTTGTCATGCTTATGGCTTGACCATCTGAGCTGCTCCTACAGTGAAACATCTCTTACAGTGCTAGTAAGAGTCGTATATAGTCTACCCACTCGATACTTTTCAGCGATGACCGATTTTTACATGTTCTTAAAAGCGTTCCTCTCGTGACGCCACATTTCCCAGGGTCACATTTCTCCACGTCCCAATATTTTGTAATCTGATGCAATGCTCCGATATCCAGATTCCACCGAAAGTTCCAATTTGTGAACATACTCCATATAAGAGCAAATAAAATCTTCGTATTATTATAACCTGCATCAAAAGTCGTAAGATAGTTATGAGTTATCGTATTCTAAGAGTTATGTACAGTTTAGGAAAGGTTTAGCGACGAAGTGTTAGTAATATTCGAGGAATGCTGTAAATTCTAAAATTATTTGTAATAATTGAGTATAAATTGAGGTGAATGCATTACCTTGGTCGAAAAGACGATTACTCAACCATACAACTAAACACTGTGTTCCGAGCAAATCTTTTTTTTAAAGATGGTAATGATGAAAGTCGTGGTGCCACTGAAATCATTAATTTGTGGCATATTTAAAGCACCAATCTACACTAATAGCAATCACTTAGGCGATATTCTCCACTAACAATCTTTTTCAATATATGCTTACTGAAATCATTACATGGTTCGAATGAAAGAAGTTCCAAATTGATCGCGATATATGCGACCTAAGCCACAATTAAATATTATATGGCATAGCATAAGTTGTTAAGATTTATTTTTAGCATCCTTCGTGTTCACTGATATTATTTCAGCCGATGTAAGCTGTTTCAGCCGTTAAACATCGATCTTCATCACAAGTAATAAGAAAGAGAGGTGTAAGAACCTGTGAAGATTTGGGATCAAGTTTATATCGCGATGCATGGTGACACTGACATGCGATACAGGGAATGTATTAATTCGCGTGTGATTGAAGCATTGCTTTTTTAGCGGTAATATTAGCGGAGATTGTGGTTAGGCTGAAATGCAAACTGGACCAAGTTGACAACTGAAGCTTTTTGCTACATAGGAAGGGACGATAAATTACATTGAGCTTTATTTTATAACAATTCTATTTAGTTAAGCAACTGCAGACAAATAAATTACCATAACACTCTGTAAAACCCGTCATTTTTGACGGGCTTTGGGGCTAGTTATTTTTATAATAGCTATAATACACTGTTGAAAAGGATGATCTGTATTTCGTCTGCTGTTTGTGTGAGCAACTGACGATAGAACTCTGAGATCGATAGTTGGAAGAAGTCGAAAATTTCTTCAAAGCGATAATGAAAACTGGAGCATACAACCACTAGAATATTTGTGAGCATTTGCAGGTTAATTATACGAACATTTGTATGCTCTAGTCTCGCGTCACGGTTTGTCGCGTGCGGGGAAATAAGGAATTGGAGCGAGTCAACCGGCGCTATCTGGTATGCCGAGTCACGCCACCCCCTCCTGAGACAAATGTATCTAAAATTGGACATCTCTCCTTTAAGACGCCTTTCTTCCTGTCACACGAAACGGAATTCTAGTGGACACATAACTTCACTGACCTCTATCCTTATCAGCTCCAAGTCCGTGAGTGGCCAAGGAAACAAAAGAAAGAAGAACAAGACGAAATTTAAGATGGACGTATGGAATAGCAGTGTTTATGCAGTTAAAAACCAATTCAGTGGCTTGTATTATATAGATCCAGATCAATCCAAATATCCAGAATGTTATAGGATCACGCCAGATCGCATTGTCTCTATCAGAGAGCTGTGCTTGAAAATAAAAATAAATTTTCTCTCCATCGCAATCTCCATCCAAAATTTACAGGAATCAAATGGGGGTTTAATCAAACAATGCTTCGAACGTTAGCTCTTGCCCTCCTGCAGTGTATGCCTTTGTTGTTTGGTACAGATCTGTTTACGCCAAATAGGTATGTATATGTGGTGCTACACGAAACCAGACTAATTGTCAGAGAATGCCTCACAATTATACCAAACGAAAAATTCATGGTTAATCTGGAAATGACCCCCCTGATTTAAGACTAGAAGTGCCTGAAAAATTGGGAATGAGAAAGATTGAACAGAATGTGATCCTTCCATTATTCGGACATCAGCTGCATAAAAAAAGACTTGAATTTGGGCGCCGCGGCTACCTTACATGTACAGTACAGCCGGAACTCACTCTGCCGAATTTGTGGCAAACAATATTCAGTAACGTAAGACAATAGTTACACAAAGCAGAAATGCTACCAACCGCTACAAATCTCTAAACGAAATCATTAAACAGGCTAAGTTACACTGTAAGCGACACCTAGCAAGATAGAACTTTCTAAAGGGAACAAAAATCTTATATGAAGCCGGATAGACGTGCCCAGCCGTATGCTCCTGGAAGGCTTCTTTAGTGCCATCGACAATACTCCCAGGCCGTTCTGTTTTTTTCCCTCCCCTGTAATTTGAATTATTGGAGATAATTGTTAATCATTGTTGGTTTTAATTTGTTTCTTCTGTTGACAATGTTGTATCTGTATATTTGCATGCTTTTATATCCTGTGTGTTGTGCCGAGCCCAGTGGGTGAACGGTAACGCTCCAGCCAAGCATTCAGAAGAACGCGGGTTCCAGTCGCCATCCGACCATCCAGATTTAGCTTCTTCATGATTTCCACGCGAATTCGGGATAATTCCTTCAAAACGCTGTGGGGGAACTATTTCCCGTTCTTTGTTCCCAATTCCCTCCCTGTCTAATAAATCCTACGTCGACGAGGCGCAAAGTCCGAAGAACTATTTTTTGTGTTAGTAAAACTTTTTACACCCAATAAACAAACCTAAAAAAAAACAAGAAATACTTCAGTAGGGTAGAAGTAATAAAGCGCTTTTTTATTAATGAACTTATTCTAATGTAGAGAGCTTAAATGTTGTCATTTATCTGCAAATTGTGTGATTTGTGTCCTGTATAGTAAGTGTCTTTTTGTTTATAAAATTTGTAGTTGAGGAAGCTGAGATTGTAGGCAGTTGTAGTATTAACCTACAAACTATCTACAATATACAGTCAGGACGGCCAGCTCGATCAACTTTTGTCAAACATTCAAAAACTCGGTCACGTCACTGACGTCTTCTTTTTATCGTTAGTAAAGTAACAAAAAATTATTTCTTCTTCACTTTATTAATCTTTTGCCTCAGATTTTCTTCGAGTCAATTCAAACAATTCCAGCATCCGCTGTTACGAAACATTACAATTCTTTCTCATTGTTAAAGGAGAATATTAGCCATGATTAGTAGAAAGCACCTTACATTGAAGGTTACATTACTATCATTATAACAAATTTTCGCTTCCTGACCATCGAATTTCGTTGACTTGCTGTAATGACACAAATACACACACAACATTTGAAAGTTTAAGGAGACCTGACTCCAATAACAAGTTTACTAATAGAAAGATTTTCGGATAAATCGTGCAAAAACTGTGATGCATTACTTAACATTTTTTGTGCTATTTATCAATGACCTAGTCTGCAGATTTCACGATTAATGCGAAATAATTTTACTCCGTTATTACACGAGAATCTTCGATAAAACTTCTAGGACAACTATGATATTGTTTTTCCGAGAGTTATGAACACGTTACTGTATGTGTATCAAGTACGGTAGGTAATTGGAAATGGATACTTTATTTTCTAAAAATACTGAAAGAAGTTTTGAAAGTTAAATTATTTTAAATTTACAGCGTTCTTTGGAGCCAGAAAGAAAATTTGAGAAAGTTGTTTGAACCATGGGTATGGAGTAAAGGTTTTTTTCTGTTTGTTTTGAAATTTGGCGCAAATAGAACAAAGAAGTAGATTATTTTGAACTTACACTTATATTCAGCAATTAACACTGGAAGCTGTGTGGTCCTAGAAAATCGGAAAGTTGAACTGTAGTAATTGTTTTGTAATACGTTATTTTTTTCTTCGGCCTCTACGATGTAGTCATTAGTTGCTGGAGAGGATGGGAAAGGAACGAGAAGGAATTGTACCATGACATTTTGGAAGGAATTATTACAGAATTCACTTGGACTGATTTCTGGAGGCCATTGAAAGCCGAAATATGGATACCTGGACCGGTTTTTGAACCTGCATCCTCTCAAATGACAGCCCCTATCGTTACTGTTCACCCACCATATTCAGTTGCTCATTGATGGTTTTAAGAATATTGCCATGTACTGCTCAAGAGATTGTTCTCACGTGCTATCAAAGCGAACATAACTAATCTAATATAAACGTTCATTCACAGGTGGCGCTGATTGCGGTCCAGTGACGTCGCGCTACTGTGCGGGCAGTGACGGTGTGATGAGCTTGGATGGCGACTTGGAAGAAGGCGGATCAACCACTGTCCGTCGCCACCGTCTGCAACAGCGACGGCTGCAACGGCCGCAATGTCTAGCGCAGCACAGCGGGACACGGAATAGTTTTGCAGTAACGTCATCCACAGGATCTATTAAAAGCTCTACGAAATGGCAAATGATAATTTGGTGAAGATCGAAGTAACAGTTGTCTACCACCATGTGCTTGAGTAAACAATGCAGGTGGCGTTAGCAATGCTGTGTGACGAAGGAGGCGATACTTAATAAGCAACAAATGATTCATTTTTTGCTGTTGCAACATTGGCTCAAATAATTTGGACGGTATAAAAAACAGCTTCTTAGAATGAGTGTCAGTAATGTTAGAGCAGAGTTACATTACTTCGGTTATTTCTATTTTTGAACCACAATGTATTTACTTGTGACATTTTAATGTATCCAAAAGGAAACTTTAGGAACACAAAAAAAGTGTACACAGTTACTTCACAATTTATTTTGATTGATATCTTATTCAAACTGCTACTAACCTTCTTTATTCCAGAAGACGTCAGTTTACTTAAGAAACTTTTGGAGTACGAGTATATGCAGAGATTTATTTTCCTCTTTCTAAGGATAGGAATCATTACCACTCGGTAGTTTAACACATCCCGCTAACATGCTTCCATTTCGGAGACGCGAACCCAGGTAAAATCAGGCGTACTAATCGCCAGGTTCGTAAAATGATTACGATTCCAAGATTTTTCTGTATTAATGCAGAAGAATCATTCAATTCCGATTACCCAGTCCCCCAGTTTGTGAACAAACAAACACTTTTAGAAAAAATCGGGCAATGTTTACGTGACAGATCTGTGTTTTAATGATAAAGTTAAAAAAATTCATGTGCGAAGATGTTGGCAAGATGTCTATTACATTGTTTTATTTTGTTTTCTTGGGCCTAATGACCGATGCTACAAATGTCTAGAATGAAGGGACAGTAATACTTTACAAAGTAAGAATCGTTTTGTTGCCTGATTGTGTTAAGTAAACACTAAACTTCGAGGATGGTCTGTACCACGTTGTTTAGTAGTTGAGATGTTCTTCCGTCAGGGGAGACATATCGTCTGTAAATTCTGTATCAGGTCAGGACCTCATTGATGTGCCTAATAGATGCCACATTTGGAGTAATTTCAAAAGGAATGGTGAATTTCCTGTCTTTGGTGGTATTATACATGTGAAGATACTTGGGCCCTGATGTGCGATATACTTTCCTCCCATAGGAGCAGCTGCCTTATGACGTCAAGAGGCTGCTCGGTTTCAGCACACTGGGGACGAAGTGTCTGATATACGGATTGAGGGAGCCTAGGGCAGACAGCTCCACGGAAAGCCAAGTAGTCGTTCGGAGGAAGCGGAAACTACACGCAATTATTTATTTGTTTGTTTATATGGCTTTTGGTCTAACAACCATACAGTCAGATTACAATTGTTGTATTACAATATTATTTTGGCGTATTAATTCTATACAATGTTATTTTGACACAATAGTTCTATACAATGTTATTTTGACATTTCTAAACAATTATTATTAGTAACAATAGTACAAATGTTGACATGACTATTGATGATTATGTTACGTTATTATTCGGCATACTAGTTCTATACAATTTTATAATAATACTGATAGTGCAGGTGGTGTAATAAGTCTATTTTGTTACTATATTGGACATATTGTCTGTGTACAATTTTTTCTGATACCAATAGTGCAGATGGTGTGGTGTCAGTTGTTAGTTATGTTAACGTATTATTTGACGTAATAGAAATTTTAATACCAGTGGAGCGAATATTTTACTAACAGCTGGTGCTTTAATAATTTTAATTTTAGATAATAAACCTCATCTATGTGGTGAAATCCGTATTGTATGTTTGGTAATTGTGGATTTTAGCATAAAGCTTTGTATCCCTGAAGTAGTTCTATTTTTAGGGCGTTTTAGCTATAATGGGTCTCTTGAATGGCCTGGGTTATATAGTGATATCTGCGTCCCTTAAGAAGTGAGCTATCGCTTGATGCACGTCCTGTCGTTCCGTTCTCATAAGGGAGATGATTGATGTAGGCAGTGGGACTTTTAGTTTGGTCAGTCTATTATATAGGTTATTTTGTGGAATTCGGTAAAGGGTGCATGCCAGTATTATATGATTTAGGTCTGCTATTTCATCGTTGTCAACCGGGCAGTTTGCTGCGCCAATTCTATGGAGGTGTTTGGGATAGCATCCGTGTCCCAATCTTATGCGAATGATAGATGTATTTTCTTGCGAGTTTTGATTCTTCGACCATGCTTTGTGTGGTATGTGGGGTTGGATCGATGCGTAGTGTTTCCCTTTGTATACTTGTGATGAAGTCCATGCGTTTGCCCATTTTGCAAGGGTTTTTATGAGATCGGTTGTGTGAGGGAGTTGTGTGTATTGTTGCTGTCCTTCCAGAGTGCTTTCTTTTTCCAGTTTGTCGACCGTCTCGTTGTATTGGATGGACGTATGGCCGTTGATCCATAATAAATGGATTCATTTTGCTTCTGTGGAGGCTATGTACATCATTTGTAATATATCATATAAAATCTTATTCGTTTAATTTTGACTTTTAATGTTCTCCAGCATTTGTACTACATTTTTAGAATCCGTCAAGATGAGTATTTTATTATATCGGTTGTATCCGTATTGAATGGCCTGTCTAATGGCCATAGCCTCTGCCGTGTAGATCGAGGCCTCTGTTGGCAGGCGTATTTTCTGGTGTTCTTGTGTGAATGGACAGTAGTAGGCGAATCCTAGTCCCTCCAAGTTGAACATAGAAATCTCTCTGTCATGTTATTTGTCCTGTTGCTTCTTATAATCCATTCTGGGAGATAGTAGACATTTCGTTTAAAGCTGATGATATCGTATTGTTTTGTGAACAAGGGAAGAGTCCTTTCTTGGAACACTAATGGTATTTTGTGTTTTATTTGGCTGAAGCTAGTAACAAATAACGGTGTGGAGCGGCGAGAGATGTTTCCCCTCCTTTCCTTTATTGTTGTAAGCCCCTTTGACTTCTGGGTCACTAGGTGGTTGGTGAGTGAGGCGCGTCTCATTGGGTAGATATTTGATAAGAGCTGTCGCCGCGTTTCTAACGGTGTGGAGCGGCGAGGGATGTTTCCCCTCCTTTCCATTTTTGTTGTAAGCCCCTTTGCCTTCTGGGTCACTAGGTGGTTGGTGAGTGAGGCGCGTCTCATTGGGTAGATATTTGATAAGAGCTGTCGCCGCGTTTCTAACGGTGTGGAGCGGCGAGGGATGTTTCCCCTCCTTTCCATTTTTGTTGTAAGTCCCTGTGCCTTCTGGGTCACTAGGTGGTTGGTGAGTGAGGCGCGTCTCACTACGTAGATATTTGATAAGAGCTGTCACCGTGTTTCTAAAGACATTTCTCTGACTTCAACTAATAGCGCATTTGATGCTGTAGATTTCATTGCTCCAATACATATTCTAATAGCTCGGTGTTGTGCTATGTCCAATTTTCTGAGATTATACTTAGGGGCGTTCCCGTAACAGATGCTTCCATAATCGAATATGGGACGGATTAGTGCTCTGTATATATTAAGCATTATTGCCGGGTCTGCACCCCACCAGGTGCGTGTTACGGATCTTAATATATTCAAGAGGCGTTCCGTTTTGGTTATGATATGGTTGATGTGTCCCATCCATGTTAGTTTACTATCTATTATTAAGCCTAGGTATCTGGCAGATGTGCACAACGGGAAGGAGTAAGTTCCCAGATGAAGCTCAGTCCCTCGATATGTAGTTCGTTTCCTAGAAAATATCACTGCTGAAGATTTCTATGTTGAAATGGTTAGTCCTAGATATTGTGCCCAATTATATAATCTCCTCGCAGCTTCTTTTAACCTCCAGAGGATTATTCCTAGGGATGTGGACGTCGTGTATATACATACGTCGTCTGCAAATTGAAATACTTTTATTGTGGGACTGAATATTTTCTCTATTTCCCCTATGTAAATAGTGAATAGTAAGGGGCTAAGGATTGCTCCTTGTGGGATTCCTGTTGAGACTATGAATGGTTCATGTAGAGTATTGTTTTGTTGCCGTATATATATAGTTCTACTATAGAGAAGATTATATACTCCACAGACAAATACCTCAGGGAGGTGTAGTGCCTTGAGCTTTTCTATTAGTATCGGAATTTGAACATTGTCATAGGCTCCCGTAATGTCTAGGAAAACAGCTGTAAGAAAACCTTTGTTGATAAAAGTTCGTTCTATGTCTAATGTAAGCATACTGAGACAGTCATATGTACTTCTTCCTTTCCTGAATCCATATTGAGTATTAGGCAGTAAATTGTGATATTCGAGCCACCATTCTAACCTTATTTTTATGCTTCGTTCAAACGTATTACTTATGCAGGAGGAAAGGGCTATTGGGCGATAGGAGTTGGCATTTGTACTGTCTTTACCTGGTTTTGGTACCGGTATAATTATCTGTGTTGCCCAGTCTCTTGGAAATTCACTTTTTAACCATGCATTAGTAAAGATCTGTACCATAGCTACCTCGGCGCAGTGTGGGAGATGGTGGAGCATGAGGTAATGAATGTTGTCTATTCCTGGTGTTGTATTTGAGGCTGATTTCAGGGCCAGTTCCTGTTCGTTGAGTTTAAATTCCTCTGCTAGGATATTTTGTCGGTTATTTTCCGTGTCTTGGTTTGTTAATTTGAGTGGCTCTGTAGGCACATATTACGGGGCTACCTTTTTTTCGAATTCCTCCATACAGTTCATTGGCTTTTTTCTTTGATTTAAGGAATCTTTTTGTTTCCGCATCTATTTTTTTGTAATTTATATAGTTTTCCCAAGTGGGTTCTCGTTTATATACTGTCAGAGCTAGTTTCCTTTTGGCTATTTCTGGAACATTCCTCGTTCCACCAAGGGGAGGGTAATCGTTTTACGTTTGATGTTGTTTTGTAGGTGGGGATCGAGCATCTTGCCGCTTCGTTTATAACGTTTAGCAATAGCTGGTACTGGCTTTTAGTTGTGTTTGCTGAGTAGACCCCTCCTATATTTTCTTCAATGTGTTTCCTGTATTTAATCAAATTTGCTTTTCTTATGTTCCATTTGTTGATCGGTTGAAAAGGCTGTGGGATATTCTGCTGTTTTGTTGATTTTAGGATAGGGTGGTGGTCTCATCCCCAGGTCTGTCTTAGGTTTTCCCATTGAAATTCGGTGGCGATGGATGAGGAGCAAATGGATAGATCAATTGTCGATTTCCTTTGGCCGGGTTTTGAAATAAGAGTTGGAGATCCGTCATTGAGTACATATAGGTTGAATTCATCTATGAACGCTATCATCGCTTCCCCACATGCATCGTTCAGCTAGCATCTCCATAGGGTGTGGTGAGCGTTAAAGTCTCCGCAGATTAAGTAGGGATCCTCTATTTGATGGAGGAGTGTTCGCCATTCATCTATTCTGATTGTTGTTTTGGGAGGACAGTATATTGAGACTAAGGTTAGATTCAGATCTTGGCTGTGCACTTTGGCTGCTATAGCCTGAAAAGATTTGATATTTGTATGGTCGATGTATACAGCTGTGTATGGTATAGATGTTTTAATTAATATTGCCACTCCACCTTTTCCATCTTCCCTGTCTTTTCGTAATACATGGAATCCCTAAAATGAGATATTAGTATCCGGTTTCAGCCAAGTTTCTGCTATAGTAGCTAACGTTATACTGTTTACGTCGAGTTCTCTTTGTAAAGATTCCTTATTCGCTCTTATTGATTTGGCATGCCACTATATACACTTAATTTTGGCCTTCTTGTTGGAGGATATTGGTTACCATTCCTAGTATCGCTGTAGGGTTTAAGAGATCCTCTGATTGAGATTTTGCTTCTTTGATTAGAATCGTGATTAAGTTGACTATTTTTTATATTAAATTGCAATTTAGGGATTGTTGCCATCTTTAGACTTTTAATTTAACAGATTGCGCGTGCAGGACTGTTTGTGTGTTCTCCCTGGGCGTATTGGGTACTTGTGGCATTTCCGTATAGTTGCCTGTTGCTGCAGGAGGAATCAAGCTTGTATTGATGGGAGCCATAGGCCCATTGTATGTATATAGTAGTTGTCTTGTATTGAAGGATGGGTTATCTGTAGTATATTTGGCGTTCTTATAATTTTTAGGTCCTTTTGTCCAGATGTATCTGTTTGGGGGATTGACTCTGTATTGCAGAGGGGTAATTTTTGTGTCGTACTGATTAATGTCTGTGTTTTCTGACTGCGGATGCCAGGATCTGGGTGGTTGGGCCACGACTTTTGCGTAGCTGTTTGGCATCTGGAGGGTTGAGTTGTAGTGAAATGGTCGAACTCTACTAGATTTTTCAGATCATCTCCTAAGATGTTCGGGGCAGTTTTTGTCCGTTGCTAGGTGATTTCCTCCACAGAATAGAGAAAAAGCGTTTTCCTGGGAGGGGCAGTGGGTTAGATCATGCTGACCTCTACATTGTGCTCTGACATAGTTAAAACTTAAACACTGAAAGCATTGTATTAAGGGGGGAATATATGGTTCTACTTTACAACGCATGCCAAACAGATATATTGCTTCCGGGAGGACCTGGGATCTGAATGATAGTTGGCGTAAGGGGAGATTTCTTGCGTTTACCTCTCCGTTTGGAGATATATATATATATATATATATTTTTTTTTTAATAAATCTTCTAACGCTAGTCACTTTGTATTGGGATTGTATGTTTTCCAAGATTTCTTCTATGCTTAATTTTGTGTCAACATTTCTAATAACTCCCTGCTTTGAAGTCAAGTACATGGGGATAGATGCTTTTAGACCTATTTCTTGGAGGGACCCTAGGGATGCTAGTTGGTTAGCTGATTCGCAAGATCTACATTATACTTTAACTTTGTTTCTGCCTACTTGAGAAATGTTGATAATGTTTTGTTTGAGGTGGTGAAGCTTATTAAAAAGGAATTTACCTAGGGCCATGGGGTGCCAATTTCCAACATTTTTGTCAACCCTTTCTATTATTACTATAAACGAGCCTCTGTCAGTTTCACTGAATCTATTATTTGCAAAGGTTCCGGCCTTATCCTGCGCACTAGTAACACTGCTGCCTGCGGGCGCTTGGTCGGTGAGTGGCGCTAGCTGCTTACCTGTAGTTGTGAATGTGTTGATTAACTTGGCGCTGGTGGCTGCTGATGACGTGTTGCAGGGAGCTGTTGAGTAAGCTGCTG
The DNA here is from genome assembly GCA_031002005.1 of Vandiemenella viatica. Lineage (NCBI taxonomy): Eukaryota > Metazoa > Arthropoda > Insecta > Orthoptera > Morabidae > Vandiemenella > Vandiemenella viatica. The sequence goes on from JARYHS010008074.1 coordinate 256,998,308, forward strand.
TACCGCCATCTGACGATAGTCTTGCCATCTTTTCCGCTGATCGCGTCAATCTTCTTACCTCCTCTGCTTCTGGTACTTGGCGTTTGGTCGTCTTGAAGCTAATGGATTGGGTGCCACACATTGGATCATCTGATACAGGAACGTGCGGAGTCGGTATGGTGACGGATGGGCTATCTTCTTCTGATGATCGATTGAGAATCACAGCCGTTGGCATTGCCATACTGGTTGTAATGTGATTATAATTTGAGGTCATAATTTTAGGTTAGTCTTCTCCCCAAGCTAAGTGGTGAACAGCTACTTCTGGGGAGGCGTGCCGTTCCTGTGACGGGTCATCTCCCGATCCAGTTTCCATCTCCAGGGGCTGTTGCTGTTGATGATGTTGCTGCTGATGATGCTGTTGATGTTGTTCTATTATCTGATATTGTTGCTGTAAGGAATGCTGTTACAGTTGTTATTGTTGTTGTTCTGGTTGCTGTTGAGTATGTTGGGAGTATTGATATCTTAATTGCTCCTCTTCTGCTTCGTAAGAGATGATTATCTGCTCACTTGCTGGGAATACTGCCTGGGGGTGTGACCTTTATTTCGTGATGTAGTTCCCTGATGGTGAGGCTGGGATTTGACTGCTGGTTTAGCACGTTTCTAGTACCATCTTAATCGTCTGACCCGTATCCGGCGGGTCGGCCATAGTTTGCTTGTACCACTAGTTTCACTAATTAATTCTAATTGTATCACTAAAGATAATAAACTGAAATATTACGAAAAGTAATAGCTTTCTCGGCCTCACGAACTTCCGGATGCGTAGAGCGCGCACACGATACGACAGGAACTAAATCGACAATAACACGTTCACAAGCTCTATGAGGAAGTTGTTGACTCGGTGTCTAGCTCCAAACTCCCTACACGCAAGGTATCCGTCGCTGTATGCGTCTGGTGCTTGTTGACATAAACTGAAGGAAGGCAGAACAACTCGTTAAAACACCAAACCAGACTTGTGGGACAGCAGTCAAAATTTTGTATACTTTGTGCCAGGACAGAATCATTTATTCATTAGTTTCCAAACTATACTGATGCAAACAAGATAAAGCAATTGATACAATATTCACATATGCAAATATGAAGAAACATACGATTTTAACGGCAGAGTATGTGTTATATATAGTGGATTAGGCGTTAGATGTAATTTTATCGGAAAACAGCAAACTTTATTCCTTTTTGATTAGCCAGGATAAGCTCTGCCATAATGTGTTCTTCGGGACAGGTGAGCATGTGGACCATTGTTTCTTCATGTCCACAAAAACTCAACTAATGATATGCTTTATGTATCCTACTAAAGATGCTGAGTCTGCGAGAATGGTTTAAGATTGTGGAAAAACGTTCATTTATGACGACTTTTTGGTTTAACCTGGCGTTAGTTCAGCGTGTCTGGAAACTACCACTGCCTCTCTACTTTTGAAAATTGGCGCAGTTTTTCTGGAGAGAGTACGGTTTTGAAGCTGAGTCTTAATTTCAGGAGAGAACGAACATTAATATTTTAATGTAGATTCATGCGGCTGTTACGCTGAATATATCACACTAGTCACTGCTCATTGATCTTTGGAGCTGATATGCCACTAAGCAAATACAGTTAATTGACAGAAGGTTTCTTTTTTCTTTCTTTTTCTTTTTTTGCTGATGACGTTACGCCTCGTCGATAACGAGGCCATTAAAGGGGGGAAAAGACAGTAGGTAAGAAATACGAAGGAATTGGGCCATGGCCATGGCCTTTTGAAGGAACCATCACGGTATTCGCTTCGAGTGATTTGTGGAAACCATGAAAAAGTAAACTCCAGATTGCTGGACGGGGTTTCGAACCCACGTCCTCCCAAATGCGAGGCCAAAGCGTTAACGCTCACCCAGTACGCTCGTTCATTTGGTACAGGTCAGCTTTTAAATAAGGTTATTCCTATGTATTTTAATAAACCTTTCGTGGGAATCTGCTCGAGTGATGTAAATTATAAAACACGACGTTTAGTCGAACAAATGTAATTAATGTCAAGTCACCGTACAATGGTGACAGAGTTTCTGATAGCCGGAACTTCGTGTCTTATGAGTAAACTTATTTGGCTAGTTTTCCGAATTTTTTTTTATTCAGGGTTACTTTTTTATATCACTTTACCCTTCACTCTATAAACAAGACTTTTTTAATGTTAATGTTTGGTTTGGTTTGAGATCCAGATAACATGGAGCCTTGCTGGATTAGAGTTATCATGAACATACATTACAGCAGATATCAACTTTCACATTATAAATAACATTATAAATAACTATCAACTGGCCAAACAGATTGTGGTGATGATAAGCAAATATTTCCTTTATAAAAGCAGTGGCAGAAAGGAGTGGCAGAAGTATCCTACATGAAAAGAGCAGAGAAAAGACCACGTCCGATTTTCTTCACGTTCCCTATCCCCTTAGATTAGGTCGGCGGAAAAATGTCCCTGAGACCCTATAGCAGCTCGCCTCCCAGGCTTCACCTGGTAGAAATAAAACATGTAAAAAATGTCTGGAATCTTTGTCGTGATTGGCAAAGAGATAACAGGTATATAGTAATCATACTCCTTGGACCATTACACGTCCAATTCTACTTATCAGTGTTCTGCTAATCAAGTGTTATCGTTAAACCCTAAATTCAAAAGTGATAAATTATTTCACTGACCTGACGAACACTTTCCACTTCTCACTTAACTGGTTATACATGTTATCCTTGTACGATCACTAGAGAAAAAAATTAAAATGTTCCAATATACCTGTGGCCATTCATAATTTCTGACAACAGCTTGATCCTCTCACTCAGATAACACAATCTGCCAAAATAGTATCAGAGAAAACTAAATATAACAAACAGTGTAATCTGATATTCTGGTTGCGATAGTAACATAACCCATTAACATCACGTAAAATGCCATCCATGTTCGAAACTGCAGCAGCAGGTATCGATTGGTCATTGATTTTCATTCATTAAGTTGTTTATTCTTCACAAACTTGGAGGGTACTCTGTAATTATTAATAATAAACTAGCTGGTGCTCACGGCTTCGTTCGTGTTTGTAAATAATTTTGATTTACAGCTACCGACATGTAACCACCATAGTGTACGATGGGAGACTCGATGCTATTACCACACACAAACGCCAGTCATCTGCGCTATGTAGTTCAGGCAGAAAAGTAAAATATACGGACACACATGTCATTGGTCGAAATACGAAACTATCGTTGATCGACCACTTTCAACCACCATATCTCCCACACTCCAACAGTTACCAAAATTCGGCGAACTTTGTGATCGATGGGCGACTCTGTGCTGCTAACACACAAATACCTGTGATCTGTGCTAGATAGTGTTGGCTGAAAAGTGATGCAACTTGACACATGCGTCTATGGTACAAATATGAAAGAGCCGCAGGTCGACCAATTTCAACCACCGCATCTCCAACACCCCCATAGCTACCGACATCTAACCACCATAGTACACGATAGGAGACACGATACCACTACCACACACAAACACCAATGGCCTACGCTATGTATTTGTGGCAACAAAGTGACATATACGGAGACACATGTCTTTGTTCGAAATACGAAAATATTCTTGATCGGCCACTTTCAGCCACCATGTCTCCCACAGCTACAAAAATTTGGTCAACGTTGTGATCGACGGGTGACTCTGTGCTACTACTACACACAAACGCCAGTGATCTGCGCTAGATAGTTTTGGCTTTAAAGTGATAGACCATGACACATACGTCTTTGGTAGAAATATGAAAGTGTCACAGGTCGACCACTTTCAACCACCATATTTCCCACACCCCCATGGCTACCGACATCTAACCACCATAGTGCACGATGAGAGATTCGCTGTTATTACCACACACAAACATCAGTGGTCTGTCCTATATAGTTGTGGCAGGAAAGAGAAGTATAAGGATAAACAAGTCTTTGGTCGGAATATGGAAATGTCCTGCATCGACCACTTTTAACCATCATATCTCCCACATCGCCAAAGCTATCGGCATTCGGCCAACGTTATGCAGGACAGGAAACTTCATACTACTTCCACAAACACCAGTGATCTGTGTTAGGTACTGGAGGATGAAAAGTGAAATGTATGGAAACACACGACTATTTTTATATATATTAACATTAATTGCGTTTTCCCTACAAACCTAACTTTACTCTTTTGTACTTGATATAAACGGGTTAGTAAAGCCCCGTATAATTAGTTCTAATCGGAGACTCACTTAGCTACAAGTAAAAATTTACCTACTCCTTAGTGCAATAAGTTAGATGCTAGTTTATCGCTCCAAGCCTCATCGCCAACACGTCTGACGCCAATCAATTTATGCACGTGAGTTCGGGCTTCCAAAGAGTCTACAAACAATTATTTTATAAAATCAGTTATTGATTGAATTCTACGGTAATCTTCACAAGCAAACATTACTTCTCTTTTTACACCTTGTTCGATTCCACCATTTGATATTTGTACTATTTCTCCAATACTTGACCGCAAAACTCATAACGAGCTTTGTATTGGAACTGAAAAATTGTCTTCCTGCTTTGCCCTATTGCAGATGGCAATTAATTAGCCGTTGACTGTTACCTGTGACTGTATGATTACTTCGGTTTCCATTGGTTTATGCTGCCACCAAAGCTTTGAGTCTCGATGCTTCTGTAATTGTGCGTTTAGCTGCGAAATGATGAGTTGTATGTTGAGATTCTTGTTGAAATATATGCGTGGGACATTCGTTTTCATAGATATTTACAAACCAAAAATTAATAACTCCTTAGAGTTAAAAGACAACAACATTAACGAGTGATTAGCTTAATGAATACATAATTGAGAACTTTTGTCAACTAACGTGTACGCACTATTTACCTTTAACTTAAATAAGTAAATTCCAAAATTCCAATATAATTTTTTTTAACATATGAACTGTAAATATCTTAATTAAAGGCAAAAATTTGGACTGGGAATAACAATATAATCGGCCCAATATTTTGAGGAACAAAAATACAGAGCCTAGGGGATGAATCTGGCATTCGGGAGGGTGAGGGTTCAAATATCCGTCCGTTGATCCAGATTTTGGTTTTCTTTGATTTGCCAAAATCACTCCAGACTAATTTCGATATGGTTCCTTTCGAAAGGCTTAAGAGGTTGACTACACCACTTTCCTGCTAATGCTCTTCCAGGTTATTAGTATTCACGGGCTTTGGACGAACACACAAACTTATGTTTACAGTATGGGGATGTACGAAATGGTAATCAGTAGGGAACCAGAACACAAAATAGAAATCTAAAGGATTACTACAGAGATGCGTCATTCTCTATGTCAGAGGAATGATCAGAGCAAATAAGCTGAATTCAGAAACAAAGGGAATCAACATCTCTGAAGGATGTTCTGTTCTGATAAAGCTGTAAAATTCATTTTGCAATGTCTTAAGATGTAACCTGGATTACGTTCATTGAAATTGCAGGTATTTTTTTCAAATGGCACTTACAGTTTCATTGAAGATTATGTGAAGTTTGAGTTTGGTCACTACAATTGATTGTTAACAAGAACCGAAAATTAATGTAAATACATCATTCATACACTAACATATATAAGGATTCGGAATAAATAATAATGTAAATAGTTTTAAGTGTATGTCATTAGCTGAAGTAAAAAATTAATAATAATAGTAATAATGAGTAATTTTCTTCTAGAATATACATAAAATCGATTTTAAAATTTAATAACATTTTTACTAATCGCTTTGACCTTCAGCTTCCCATGCTGGTCACAGAACTTTACAAAATAAATGCCGCGGAGATCTCAAAAATGGAAGAGTTTTTCAAGTGTAATGTTAAAAAAGTTTTTTAGAATTAAGTTTGGGGCTTCATCATTCGGGATACGGAGGTTGTAAAAATTCTTGTGAATAGAAGAAATAATATGTGGCTAATAATTTAAAAAAAATAAAACCGATTGTCAATGAGTTTTATGACAGAAGGGACAAAAATCTTGGAATAGATAAAATGGATAAATGAGGCTATTGGTCAAACAAACTGTGACAACTTAAGAAGGTTATCACAGGAAATTAGATTGAAATATTGAATCACAATAGTTAATAGACTGGTGAGGAATCTGTGACATTCCATTCTGCCTAAAAGCTATGAAAATGTAACAGCACTTTTCATGAACAATAACATTAATTATAATAGAAAAAGTTAACAGAGTTTATTTTATATCTATTTTTTAAAAGTTTGCATATAAATGATAATATATACGCATGAATACGAAATTTGGCATAGGCTATTGGATAATGAGAAAGATTATTTGAGGAAATAAAATAGGAGAATAATGAACTAGGGTAAAGGAATTAACTGTAAAGTTTAAAAGTTTTAACGTAAAAATCTAAAGAAGGAAGTAGTAAATTTGATGTTTTGTTAATTAATATGTGAGTTTGTGAGTTGTGAGGTTAAAGAAACGATGAGGTTAAGTACTCTGACGAACCGTAATTATTGTTTGACCAATCATTATGAAACTTATCATTATTATTCTCCTCTAAACTACGTATATTACTTGCTAATAGATAAATTTGTAGTTTTGTCAGATATATAAATAAATGCAGAGGAAAAAAGCTTAATTATAACTATCAAAATAAATGTTCATAATACCCATTGTATCGCAGTAGTAAATTTAACCTTCTAAATTTGTTATTTTGCTTTGCAAATCATTTTCTAATTTCCATTATTTTGGTAAAGTGCATATAATTTTGTCTGGATGAAACACTACGACTACTGTTATGTGAGATACATTTATCACAATCTCACTTAAGTAAATCTATAATGCAATGTGGTGCATCTTATTTGCATGATCTTAAGCTGTTCACTGCCATCGTTGTAAGCTAGTAGGTGAAAGGTGCTAGATGACTCAATGTCGTTAATTTATATCAAAGTTCTGTTGACCAAAATCCGAATACCAAACAGGATTATTAGATGGTATAAGAATGATTTGTGCGTATTGCCTTTGTTTGGTATGTAACTAACACATTTGCGAAGATGGTCAGACCGAGCATGCCGGAAATTATCAAGAGATGTCTTAATTATATTTTAATTATTACTTTAACAATTGAGCTATTTTTACTGTTAAGTTTTACACGTTTCGGCAACTTTAGAGATATACAACAACGTTTCAGTTAGATATAAAAGAAACTATTATAGATCATTTTTCTGTTCTTTCTGATATTGTTATTGTATCAGGGAGAAAAAATATAACTACAAATCAGTATTGTATATTTTTTCTGTGAGTAACATTTCCGCTCCTGTCATTAATACTGAATTATCTTTTTTTTTCCAACTGCCTTCTAAAGAACATCTGCAAAATAGTGCTGTGTAACACTGGAGAATTTCGAATTAATTAATATAAACTTTCACATCATAAGAAATATCACAACCAACATTCCACATTTTCTTTCTTAAACAATATGCTAACAAAGTTAAATGTTAAAAATGAAAATCTAAACGATTCTGCCGATTACAAATCAAAATCGTAATTTAGTAATAGTGTGATATATTCTCTATACAACACTAGAGAATCAAAGTTCAATGCAGTAATGTTCTTGTTGAACGTTTTGTTTTTATTTTACTTGTTCTAGTATTTCATTTCCCTTTTTAAAGTGGAGTTATGTTCTCACTGAATTCAACGATTAGGCTGTTAGAGTTCAGATTGTTCCTAAAGAATGGACTGTATGTAGGAAGGGCCTTTTCCTTCTTCTCGAAATTTGCTGAGTGGTTCAGGACTACAGCACATTCTGAACTCTCTTTCAATTTGCTGTGCTCAGGTTCCTAAAATTTACGTTTCCTTACTTTACAAATCTGAATTCTTATAATCGTTCGGGTAATGCTTAATATGTTTAGCTTAATTTCAGTCTTTCACAAAAAGGGGACTTTGAAATTGTAAAATATTATTACAAGTCTCAGTAAAAATGGAGTGACATTTTATTTCCAGTTCGATGAAATACACTTGTTGAAGTTTATTGCATAGTATTACTCGTAATACAAAAGCTAACTCAAAACATTTACATCCCAGAACATAATGTACTTATAATTTCGGAAGGCATGATATATCAAGGATATATATTATGCCTTCTAACATGCAGCATCTATAGGCAATAATACAACAGTGGCGTCATTCACATAATAAGTTACAACAAGCACGCTTCTGTTAAAGGAAAAGATATCAAACAACTGCAGAATTTTGTGAGTACAAGAACACCTTCTGTAGCCACACTCGAAACCTCTGTTTTTTGGTAATCAGTACTATTTTGAGTTCAGAAAAATATTCCAGAATATTATTAAAAATAGTGGTTCTTGACGTACAGAAAAACGTGTGACCTTATTTCACACAATTCAGCTTACAAAGAAACATCAGAAAAACCTCTGTTATCAGAATATAAGCACCTGAGAGCTGTAAAGCCACATCCTATAGCCAAATTCTTGCATATGGCTTCAATTGTAGGCACGAGAGAGGCACAATGATCTGACACCGTTTAGTTCAAGCCATCAATTTAGCACTCCTATAATGCGGACTGTAAACAAATTTATAATCAACAAAGCAGTTCGCAGCTACACCTTGGTGAACCATGGGTGATGAACACGAGGAATACAAGAAAGATATTATAAATAATTTTTATGTAAATGATTATAAGATTTCCACATATTATTTATGCTGAAACTTATTACTTACTTCTGGTTTCAAGCGTACGGAGGTGTAAAAGTGAAAGAGGAGTGATGTGTCAATCTCCAGTGGTGATAGATTACCAGATTCTCTTTGTGAAATATTTATCTTGTGAATAACTCGTCGCATACAAAAGTTGCTGTAGGAAACACTGTGACTGGAAAGCTGAATGCTTAAAAACGATAGCACAGATTTCTGTCTTACGAATGTTTAAGAAGAAGTCTCAAACACAAGTGATAGTAAAATGTTATTTCCTACTAAACCATTTGTACTAATTTCCTGACAAACTATGAGATGTCGGTATAATATAATGCTTAAGAAATCAATTATTGCCATGCCTCATGATCTTCAAGATACACACCAAACTCGAATTCTGAAATTCAGACATATATTTGAACCCAAGAGTTTTTTTATATCCAAATGGTTCAAAATTTTTGCAAATTTATTTAAAATTTAGTCGAATTCTGAAATAGTCTACACATAAAGTTAAGAAATAATTTCAGTCATATCTCGAGGAACACTATAAAATCACTAGAAGTAACACCCAAAATTACTGCAACAGAAACATTACATATAGAAACATACTGAGTGACATCAGTGTCAACGAAATAATGGAAGTTATACAGATAACTCTACTAGTTTTGAAACCAATTTCAGCATCATAAAAAACTGGAAATACATAACCACTTTAAGCTTAACCCAAAGTGGATAATTTCTAATATAAACTGGACATAATGCTTAATGCCTTTGCTGGTATAAAGCACGAAGACAGAAACTGGAGCAATGAGATCTTAACGAGAGTATCATCGGATTGTGTTGTAAGAAAAAAGGAGAAACGATATTTCGACGGCTAGCTTTACTGTCTTCTTTTGGTGCAATATATTGGTACTGGTCTGTTGTCGGTCACCATGTCGGTACAGATCCTTGAAGATTTCATTGCAACCGTTCACCGGTAAAATCTCTGTTCTTACACAGAAAATTGTATTTCTACATAAGTTATATCATCTTCAGTTGCACAGACAACAAATCCAGCATGTAATTTATCTGCTTAATACTTTGAACAGCCACCTCAACAACAAAGTGTCGCCTAAAAGTTAATTACAACTGTTATCTTCCTCGCACCTAACTAAAAAATGAGGAGAAGCACAGTACATTCATTGAATGATGCACATAACTACAGGCCATTGGAAATTAACATAACAGGATAATATTGTGTCAGTGAAAATGAAACTGCCAATATTAAATAATCGCTTATATTCGAAACAGCTAGTAGCAAATATTCTACCACCATAGGAAATACCAGAACGTAATGTTGCTATGTGGAGTTAAATGCGGATGCTAAGCAAAAAAAATCGAAATGTCAGAATTGCATATGCAAGAAACTTTTTACTAAATTCATTCTCTTCTATACGAGAAACAATTATCACTCGTAATTTCAAATAAAAAAAGCCGCAGAACTTTAGTTGTCTTGTGGACAATTCAAACGATCTTAAGTATGTAAAATGTACAGGATCAAAAGTCAAGGAACGCCTGTTCTGTTATGGATATTAAATGTTTAACGTATTCATTTGTAGAAGCAACAAGACGTGGGAAACGATTAAGGAAATCAGATCTTCAATTACATTTTGTAGATGTTTAAACTTTCATTTTTCTGTCTAATCACCATACTAACATAATTCATCAGTTCCAGTCACAGTAATCGGTTAAAAATATCTTTCTCGTTTTAGGTATATTTATAGCAAAATAAAGCCCTTGCGCAGCTTGAAACCATTATTTATACCCAGCTCACGCTTCCTTTCTCGTCCCGTTCTCCAAACTGTATACGTGTCTATAAAAAGAAACAGCGGTGTACATTAAATAACGCAGCAAGGCACTCTTGTGTTCAGTAGCAGCGCATCACTAGCGCCAATGCGAGAGCGGCGGCGACGGCGGGCAACTGTCCGGCCGCTGTGGAGGCGCCGTTGCATAGGTCGTAGTCACAGATGGCGCAGAAAGTGACGTCATCGGAGACCCTGATGGCCGCGCAAGCGTCCACGTCGTCGTGGCCCATCCAGATGCAGTGTCGGGCGGCGAAAACCTCGCCCGTCGACGAGTCTGCAACAGATACAGTAACAACTAGAGGGCGACCCTCTTCCTTGACATAGTGAGTTAATCTTTCGGTGAATGTATTGAGAGAATAAACTACGTTTTTCTGTAATTGCTAGCTTTCGGAAGACGATCTTCTATGAATAACACAATATGAACACAGTTTAGCCCACAAATCGATGATGATTCCTGCCGAAGGAGATGCATTAAACCAGTGAATGGCAGAGACCAATTATTTCCATGTTTAATTTGGATTCACGAAGAGTTCGCTGTGTACTTCCGACGTACAAAACAAGTTTTGATGGAAATAAAGATAAGGTTAAGGTGCTTTAAAATACAGTCTAAAAGTGTGGATATTTGCATACACGCTCAGACTTCTTGGCATTGATATTAATTATATGGTATCTATTGTACAATGAATGAAATACATAATCAAAAGTAAACATGCCACTGGCCATACTCGAAGCCGTGCAAGCCACTCAGTTGTTTGTGAGTAGTTCAGATGAAATTATGGTTTTACAAAACGAAAAAACACGATTTTGTAATTTGTTGCAATGTGAACTAAAAAGTTAAAATAATCTATATATTAAAATTTTGTTCAGCAGCGATAGGATGTCCTACAATTAAGTATGACTTAATTTTTTGAATAAGCTTTAAATAAGAATAAAAATCACTGTCCAAAAAATTATTCTAAAAAATTCGTGAGGTGCTAGATATCAGTTGTCTTAATTTTTTTTTATCGCTAGCTAATTGTAAATGTAGTTATTTCGAAATTACGTAGAGAGTACCCCAAACTTGTTTTACATTAAATTTCATTTGTTGGTCAGTGACTTATTTTAAGATTATTCAAAAAATTAACTCATACTGGATTGTGGGACGAAATCTTTATTTAAAGATATTTCAACTTTTTAATTCACTTCGATACGAAAAGCGTGTTTTTTAGTTTTTTTAAACTATATTTTAATTTTTAGTTCTCTTGCATGACTTAGCTACGAAATTATATTCTGCAATGTTGTTGCAGGACATTTTTCCAAAGTTATTTAGTAAATTAAATATTAAAAATAACGCCACTGCGACTGTTTATTAAGGATTTAATGTCGTACGCGTTTTGCCTCTCATCGAGGCGTTGTTGATGATGCATCGAAGTGAGGTGAAATGCGAACGACGTTAAACCATTGAAAAGCAGTTGCATTTGATTTATTTTTAACATTTAATTTAAATTATATTATTATTATCGATGTTAATACGTGTGTAAGCTTGGAAACAATTCAGACGTCTGGAAGTGGATGAAAAATGAATTAGAAGATTCCGTTACATTCATATAGGTCAGCCTAATATAAATATGTAATAACCACACAGTAGAGTTCCATGTTTTCTAGTAAGCTATGTGCTTCATGCTCAAGCACTGATTTAAGTAATGCTAGTGAAATGGCCAGATGGTTGCTATATTCTGGGTTTTGATTTCTCAAATAGCAGCTTAGCTTAACATTGTACAACTATATTTTAAGAATGTCAGACTTACTAAGAGCAACAAAGAGTTGGTTATTTTTCATAAGTTAATAATCATTAATTGTGCAGCTAAAAGGTGAAAACGGAGCCTGCTCTTGAATAATTGTCGTACATTCCATCTCCGACTGTGGACGCTATGGTTTAAGGAATTGATACATATTCTTAGTATACAGCAGCTTCATAAAAATTCACAGTCGGCAAATAAAGGTCCGGGCGTAAGTAATAAAGGGATGAGGTATGAGCTCATTTCACAGTCAAAATAGCAGACTTATCTGTCACAACAAGCAAGGAGATAAAGTTTGGTGCGTAGTAAAATGGTCGTCATAAACAACGAGAAACTGCAGGGAAAATAGTTTAACCTCAAGTAACTATTGTTCTGCACTTACAGCATACACTAGACAACATTTTTTAGTTTAGCAGGAAGGTTTCTGTTCGTATGGATAACAAAGAAGCCGTCGGTGATAGTTACTTACAAATTTAAAGTACAATCGCCACAGAAATTCCTAGAGTTTTAGAAGTTACTTTACGTTCCATTGTTTCACATGTAAATCCACATTCCTTGGCTCGCTGTTAGTAATATAATTTTTTATCTCCAATAAACGAGCGAAAAATAATTCGAATGACCATACTAAACTGTCAATAACAGATTTGTATTTCCAAAGCCTACGTTTTAAATAAGAACACTTCGTGATAGCAGTAATTATCGTATCATCAAAAACACAAAGCACGGGCATACTACTGGAAAATCTGTTCAGTTTATATTTGCATAGCGTTTTCTGCCATACAAAAGGCAGGATGCAGTTTCAGAATACTGTAAACGTTTTCATAAACTCGTAACTTTTATAAATAAATATACCATTCTTAAGATTAAAATTTTTCCACTACAGTTAGTTAAAACATCACTGGATGACCAATGAAAGCATCAACTTGTTTATTGTTAAAACTAGTCACTGAGCCCGTCAAAAATGACGTGTTGAATGGAGTATTCTGGAAATTCATTTGTTCGCAGTTGTGTAACTAAGTAGAATTGTTGTAAAAAAAGGCGCAATGCAGTTCCTCGTGCCCTACGCTGTAGCAGAAAGTTTCACTGGTCATCCTGGTTCATGTTGGATTTGATCCTAACCACGAACTGAAATATTGGCCTGAGTAATATGAAAGAAACTTAAATAATTTTTTTTTACTCTTGACCTCTTCTGTAACTACAAATGCAATTTCTTTCGCGGATGCTTAACTAGACAGAAATGTTATTAAACAACGCACAAACCTCTAGTTGGCAGTAACATCTGTGGCCATTGTATCTCAACGAAGGCCAGGAGCGTGAAATAAGCGTTGGGGTCACGATGGCACAATTACCAAGCTTAGCCTTTTAATAGTATTGATGATATCTACGGAAGATGTTTTTGGTACTTTCAAAATTCGAATTCCATATTGGGTTTTGTTTCGGTGTTTAACAGTCATCAATTCATGTTTGATCGTTGCTTTCTTAGTAAACTGTAAACCGTGAAATGATCAACGTGTGATTAAAAGTTAATTTTGCAGTTTGTTTTATGAAACGCTTTCAAGAAACCATCTCTTCTAAATTTAGGTTGTATGCACATGTTTTAAACAAGTTTGTGTGCATCATTTGTTTCTCGAAACAGGTACCAGTCGGCAAATTTGTATGGTCATGGGTGAGCCACTCGCAAACTCTAGTATTAGTTACAGAGCTAATCTGCAAGAAATATTTGAAATGGTGCTGTCTTGCTTTATTTTAATGTATGTAAAATATGATATAAGACACTTGATTGAATCATAAAACCGATATGTTAAAATTTTTGCAATTTAAATACACCGTCACAGCGTATAATAGGGCGAATCGTGGCAAAAACTTCGACCGACTGAAGGCTTGCGCGAGACAGTATAAAACAGATGGATTCTGTTACGGAAAAACAAATTAGCAAATATTATTCCGTTTCCTACCGTGTTTTGTTACATTTAATTATAACGTAAGCTATCACTTACGTGACATAAGCTACCACTATACGCTCGAACAATTTCTTTAAAATTGATGGTTTTTGCTTGATCGGTGCATACTCAAACAAATCTTCCAAAATTTTTAATTTTTCCCTCATTATCACGATCAAAATATAGTACTAATCGAAATAAAAGTATCCTATAGTCTTCTGATGGTATAAATTATCAATATTTGAAGTTTAGTTTAAATGCTTTCATTTGTTTTTGCGTGACGCACGGTCAGATCGACAGAAATTTCAAAATTTACGATTATGGGTTGCACTGGCCTCCGTATCATCGTGAAATACGTTGGTATGAAAAGAATAAATGCATGTGTGTAGGCATGCAACTCCTTTCTTTATTTTTTATTTCTTTATAGGCTCTCTCCTTTTTTGGCTTTACGCCTCGTCTATGTCGAGGTCTTTAAAAACAGGAGAGCACTGTGGTCAAGGAATGGAAAGGAATTCGGGAATGACCTTTGGAGGAGCGATTTAGAGAAACCATGGAACACCGAAATCAGGATCGCTGGATGGGGATTCGAATCCTATCCTCTAGAATGCGAGACCAGAACGTTACCGCTCACCCACCACGTACGATGGTCACTTCTTGCTGTCCGGCTAGAAACGTAGTCTCCCAAACATGTTGCTTAATTCAAAGACCTCTCTTAAAATCTTGTTGCTGAATCTTCAGTGACCATACGGGATTTATTTCCTTCTGTTGCTTGTACGTTATTTCTGATTTTATCTTGTGACTGAGCACTATCATTTTTTTTGAAAGTGTATTGAATTAGTGTTTTGAACTTCGTTGTATCATTTTCTCTTATGTAAGTGGGATTATTCACATTAGGCAATCAATTCCGAAATCTTTCTTTTATTATTTTTTCCTTTTTAGCTTAGAACCATGGCTGGATTGAAGAACTGTCTTTAAAACTTTTGATACGCTCCTGGGATAACATAACCATTACGTTCACATGGATTGACAACCTTTTTTAACAGCGCATTTATAGACAAAGTTTCATCAAAATTATGAATATTTGGAACATTAAATTTATATTACGATTTGTCATTCATTCCGCGTAAATCATGGCTGCACAGACAGAGTAGGGTAGACTTCGAACCCCACAACGTTTTTTCGTATCACAAAATTATTCCTTCCGTCGCCTTATGAAATGATGGAGGCACTTACTTGTCTTCTCGACCTTGAGACAGCCGAGCGGTATGGATGCGGCGGTGGTCTCTGGCAGGTTGAAGGAGCCGATGCCAGCTTCCCGCTCGATCTTGGCGAATTTGTCCTCTCCCATGGACTCTGTGAGTCCTGTCGCCACTGATGCCAGCGTGCAGTTCTCCGTGAGCACTGCAGATAGGTCCATGGAGGCTCCCCCACACTTAGGATCGCCCATAGCACACCGGTAGCACTTCACAGCCCCACCTGGGCAACAGAGAACAAAGCATGTCTCACAACACTGGCACAAAGACCACTATGCCAAACTCGACAAGGTCATTTCAGAGGCCTTCAACACGCAAGTAAGAGAACCTTAGGAATTTGAAGAAAAGCATTATTACCAGCCTTACGATGTCATCGACGGTACCAAAGACTATTATCATAAAAGAAAGTGCAACGACGAGGACACACATAAAGCATACATACCAAAAAATTTTTCGAGTAAGGGCCTTCTCCATTAAGTAGACTGTTTATATCGCTACATCACTGGTCTGACTTAAACGGTCGATGGAATGCGCAAGTGGGCTTGGATAGTGAAGAGTGGAGGTAGAGAGCCTTGTCAGAGGGAACTAACTAAGTATCGATAGTCAGCACTTTACAGACTTTGCATTGATGTTGTCGTGTAAATACTCTCCCAAATGAAGAAAGTTCTTGCCCGATTTATTCATTTATTTTTTACTTGTGTATATCAATATATTTCTACGCAATCATGCTTTCTACTATAGCAGTCGAGATAGAATTTATGACTACGGAATAAAAAGTTCTCGACCGTGACTGTCGTTCGGAACGCAAACGGCAAACTACCAAACATAGAACTGAACGACAATTTGTTAATTAACGCTCCCTATAAACATATACAGTATAAGTTTCTTATGACATTATGTGTTTTGTTTATTATTGATCACATCATTAAGTAATTGGCATCGCATCTACGAAGCAGGCAAAGAACTTTTACAGATCATCCTCCTAATTCCTTAAAAGAAAATCATTGTCAGTTATATACTCAACAGCAGCAAAATGGAAACATTAAAACTTTGTCTCAGATCAAAGTACGTGTCTGTAGACAGCCATATTCTGAAACAATACTCACAAGTGTCACACTTCGGTCTGACTCTGAAAATTGCAGTTTAATCACATTTCCCTCACACAGATCCAAATGATAGAAATAACCCCGGAAGATGTATAAAAATGATACTCATGACACTAATTGAAACAATTGTTTAGTTACTGTTTATATCACTAACCAAATATTTTCAAATTCAGTTGAAATCATGGTCACTTCCCTAAAACATTACTACATGTTACCAATGAAGACAACGAAGTCTATTGAAAAGTTAGAAAATTCTGGTTCTTAAACCTATTGAGCAAACGGTCTTCTAAAGCAGTCTGCTCGTAGTCTTATTTATAGGCTGTCTTTTTGAGGCAGTCAACAGCTTATATTATTGATAATCATATTTAGAATAAGGAACAAACATATTGTAAACTGTTCACTATATCAATGACCTATCAGCAGTGTTTTAATTAAAAGGAACTAACTGTGCGATTTTGTAACTTTTGTTCGTATCTTGGACTAATCTTTTATCTCAGCATATTTTTCTACAGCCAACGTACTCAATTATCTATTTCTCATATTTCAATCTTGTACTACTTCACAATTGCTTCCCTTAACTTTTCTCTCCACTAGCAACATAAACAATCCTACACATCATTCTGTCTCTTTGCGAGATTCTTCCAGAAACTTCTTTCCTCACACATTATTTTCAAAACACTTTCATTTCGTACTTTATCTAACCACTACATTTTTAACATTTTCCTTCAATACCACACTATAAATTCTTCAAGGTTCCTTTTATTTGGTATTTCTGCTGTCTTGTCATAACAAATGGAATAAATGTAGGAATTATTCTGTAACCACTAAATTGTTTTCTAACTTCCAATTTGTAGAACAAAATCAATTTTAAAGTTATGTATAGCTATTACGCTACTGGAAATTCCGAGTTTGTAAAGTTACCGGCCCTTGTTAAGAAGCGTACTTGGAAGCGCGGTTGAGTCTGCTTTTAATAAACCCAAGTTCCTTTTCGTCGATTCTCGTTTCGCCCAGTTGTGGGCCTCCTCGTCTCTTCAGTTAAGCTGTGCGCTAGAATTAGTTTTCACGTCTTCACTTCTTTTCCTCCCCTGTGGCACCTGGGTTGCTAAATTGACATTTTAAATTAAAAAGGAGGGATTCAACTTTGGCTACCGCTGATGGGGAAACACAAAGCATAAGTGAATGACTGTTAAGGGCACTGTAGCCTACACTTTTCCTGTTGACACAGTAAACCATATAAAATAAGTAACTAATATTCAGATCATAATATTAAAGTTAATACAATAATAACATAACTCATAATAATAACGTTATAAAACTAAAAAAATTGGTATCATGATATCTATAAATTTTACATACAGTAGGTAATCCCTTTGGAATGAATTATTATAAACAAGACCTTTCAACTCATAATACACAAGGTTCATTTCCATACAAGTAGATGTGTTATCGCCATCACTCAACTGAACAATTATTCCGTAACACATTAGTTTATTTTCGATTTATATGTAGTGCAAGAAAGTGTGGGTTTAGTAAATTATGTGTTACCAGTAGTTTTTATTATATTTTAGTGTCTGTTTGAATTTCGTGTGTTGATTAGCTTGATTAGGGTTTAGTTTATAATGTTTAAGTTGTCTCTAAGTTCCTGTTTATCATTGGTTATTGCTTTTTGAATGTGATAGTTTCCTGTAGAGTGAGATCTGTAATTGTTGATAGTAAGGAATTGCATATCTGTTTTTATGTCAGTTGGTATACGATCATTTTCTAAGAGATGTTTTGCGAATGTAGGATGGTTACTGTTTTTCCGTGATTTCGTGTGTTAACATCATGTATGAATCTTTCTTCCTGACTGTCCTATCTATATAGTCTCACATTGTTGGGAAATATCTGAGTGGTAATTGTTTGTGTGTGAGTGTCTGAGTGAGTTTGTTGTTTACAAAGCAATGTTGGTACCTTTTTTGTTGAAAATGCTAGTGATTCGGTGTGTGTGTGTGTTGCAATGTGTCATTGAGTACCATATACCCTTATTTTCTGTGTTCTTTCTGGTTTGTGGGTTTTGAACTGTCTACGATGTGAATATGTTTGGTTCTGTGTTGCTGAAGTTTGGTTGCATTATTTTTCCTCCATGTAGGGCCTGAAAACCTAAGGTTTTTAAGATAGCTTCAAAGAAAAATATTAGTAAAAATTTTCTTCTTTTAATAGAATACTGACACAGTTTACAGACCTTATTTTAATAAAAATACAATAGCTGTGTGCGTAAGATTTCATGTATACTTACATGTATATATTATGTTTAATTGTGTGATTATGGCACATAACTAGAAATGTATTGAAAACCAGTTAACACTAGTCAGACTGCAGTTCCAATCAAGATGAATACACTTTAATCTGTAAGAACATGATCAATGAGACTAAATACGATGCACATTCAAATTAAATAATAACTTGTTATTTTTTAATTATTTTTAAGGCAACATTCAACTACTGATTTCATTAGAGCTATAGTGTTATTCCTTTTCAATGGCCTAAACTTTCTTGAAGATTATTTTTTTTATTCTAGGTTTATGACACGAAGGTCATTAGAGCCGGGAGAGGATGGAGTGACAAGGAACGGGAAGGAATTCGGCCAACAGTTTTTGATGTAATAATCCCAGCATTCACCTGGAGTGATTTCGACAAACTTCGGAAAGCCGAAATCTGGATGGTTACACGGGATTCGAAGCTGCGCCATCCTGAATGCGAGGCCAGAGCGTCACCGCTCAGTCACCAAGCACGGTGGGGAAAGGTTCGTCTAGAGTGTGGTATTTTATTGACAAGTTTTGTTCGATTTACGTACGCTGGGTGGTACCAACATTTCTTCTCTAAGTTATTTCTTCAAGTCTTTCACAAATTTCTTTGGCTTTCATGCTTAATTTGGGAATATACTGAATAATGATGACTGATTCAATTAACAATACTTGCCCCTACTGAACGCTTGAAACTTCTTATAATCCGTCAGTTTAAATAATAGACATATTTTGAAATATTCGGCGCTAAATAAACATAATTTTAAATGGATGCTCCTCGTATAAGCGCTATCCGGTTTGTACTGCCATCGACATTAAAATCGTAGGAATTTAGGTACACTAACACAAAGGTACAGAATTACTGATCTAACGTAACATAAGGCTTAGGTAACCTGAAGAAGAGTCAGAAGAATCATCCTGGTACAGTTAAAAACTCATTGCAAATAGAAGTGAACTTTATACAACGACAGAAACGCTATTAAAAAAAATAAATATAAATAAACAACTAAAAAGAAATAACTTCGTGCTATTTGAAATAAATAGCGTAGGGAACCAGTTGTGGAAATTACATGATTACACGTAAGCAGAGTGATGTTATATAGACAAAACGGTTATGGATATTCAGCACCTAGATGATATTAAATCATTCAAACAAATTTATGACTGTTGAGTGTGCCTTTAAGGATTTTTGTGAGTTGTACTTAAACTGTTGGGTTTACAGTGAAGGTCTCGGCGTGAGAAAGGATTGATGGGTAACGCCCACAACACTGGGAGCAGCCGGATGCAGTCTGCCAGACCGGAAATGGAATGACTCTGACTGCATTGTCTGCTCACCTGACAAGCCTGCTGTTGGTCTTACGAAACACACAATACCTAGAGGAGAATCAATGCAAAGCTCGGTGGATGTATGATCATAGTAGACTTGAAGTTCGTTAGTTTTCAAATCCTGCTATCGTATAAAGTATTAAAAGAAAGCACCCGTGCTTTTGAGCTAATTTATTTCCCAAACAGTTTAGAAAGATTGAATTTTGAATTTTACTTGTGTTAACCAAGCAGAATTTATTTTTAGGAATAAATATTATTAATTGGAATCTCTTTTAAACAAAATGAACTACCACTTGTTGTTAGCTACAAGGAGTTGTAGTAAACATTTCACTTTTTTAAATGACATAAACACTTTGCATTGTTTCAGGATTTTCTTAGTTCACTATACACTAACAATTTATGTGGGTCTATTTATTAGCTGATCATTTTTTGGTAGGTTATTCTGTCTACATGAATATTTTGCTTCTCTAAATTGAAAGATATTAAAACACTACTTGCCTGTTCGTACATAAACGTCACACTTATTTCTATGAGCCATGATCCTGACCCAAATCAAACGTTCTTAGACAAATATTCTGCCAGCTAAGAATTCCGTAAATAATGTGTTTCAACAGGGTTTATGAATGACGAATCATTCAGTTTATAATTTGATGTTTGAATATTGATTCTGTCACCTAATAACGTAGTTAATGTCACGGAATAAGATGGTGTTCAATAGATCCTATAGCTATAGTCAGTAAAAAAAAAAATCTACTTCTAGCTTCCAAAAAGCCTCCAGACTTAGATTATAATTTAATCTCATTCATGACGAATGTTGTCCAATATTTGTTTAATATATAGCATAAAATATAATAATTTAGAGCGTGTTTTTTAAGGGAATACAGAACTCTACCTCCCATAAAGATCAGATAAGCGTAAGCGGACGATAGTTACGCATTGCGACAACATAATATCATTCAAACAGCTAATGACATATGCAAATAAGCCTGGAGGGTACTAAACATTTTTTTTTTTACTTATGGCTTTACGGTTTGTCGACGTCGAGGTCATTAGTAGGTATTAAACAAAAGGTTTGAATAGAGACGCAGAGTATTTAATATGGCCTTAGCTTAAAGTCATTATTAAGTTTAGTTTACACGTGTGCTGTTTACTATTCGAGATTAGTATTACATGTGGCTCTTTTTACCGGCTAATATTATCCAGTTAAAAGACGTCGCAACAGAGCGGAAATTATAGGAATAATAAAAACGGCAGAACGTCAGAGCGACAGAACGTCAGAACGGCAGGACAAATTTAACATCCCCATGAATTAAATAATCTCATAACGACGTCAAAAAAGAAGATATTCTCAACTTCTCCCTCTATAAATAACCCTATAGCTGAACTTAGGTAAAATTACCGAGCCTGGTTTGTGGGCAGTTAACATTCAGGCATGGCATTCGGGAGGACACGGATTCGATCTCCAGTCTGGGAATCAAAAGTTCTGTTTTGCATGGTTTCACGAGTAGCGCGATAGTTCTTTCCTTGCCCACAATCTTTCAGGTTCTAATGACCTTGACACTGACTACCTTGAAAGCCATAATTAAAAAATATGAAGAATTATAGCTGAAGAGACCCTTACGCTATGCTATGCAAGTTACTGGTAACTGAGAGGACACATGGTTTTCTTCGATGCACGGCAACTCAACTATAAATCATGATTTAAATAGAAGACAAAAGAGTATGCACTTTCGGCATACGACTTACATAGCTTTAACGTGCTATATTCTATGATGGTAAAGTGAAATCGTATTACAATAGTGATTCGAACAAAATATCTTTCGAAATGTGTTTTAGTTATAATGCCATCACAATTTTTTTCATCGTTGCACGGGCTTCAGCAGGCTGTTTCTCCTTCCAGTTTTAGCCATTTTCATCACCATTTAGACGCTTTTTTTCATCCGTTATTCATACATCTCTCTCCACTTTTTTTACACTTCCTTTTAGTCTTAAAAAAGTAACTTAAATTTATTTGTGATTGGCTCAAAGCAAACATTTGTGGAATGATTTCTATCTCGTTGCAGCTCTAAACATTGATTTACTTACTACACGCTTTTTATTTATTTTTATTATTTATTTTGCTTATGGTTTTACGCTTCGCCCAAGGCATTGTGTAGGAAGCATCCCAGCATTCTCCTGTAGTGATTTGGGGAAACCTTTAAAAACCAAAATCTGGATGTCCGGACGGGGATTCGAACCCGTGTCCTCCCAAATGCGAGGTCAGAGCGTTACCGTTCACCCACTACGCTCTAAAAACGCTTTTAAGTGCCCTTTACATAAAGCTAAATTATTTATACGGCAACTAACTAATTATTGGCAGCTGTAAACAAGCAACCTTAAAGTGCGTAGATAGTGGGTGAAATGTTTAACACCAAATAGACTTCGGGCAAGAGACTATAAGTCCTTTTTTTTTTACCAGTTTACCAGCAGCTTTGAAATATTATAATAGAATGCATTACGTTTATGATTTTATATAAACCAGACTCAAGGAGAGTATCAGTAGACAAGCATGACGATCACCGTCAGCAATTCAATTCATTTCTAAGATAACAGTTTGTACTACCGAGTGCAAACAAACGTGACATTTCAACGGGTAAGGTGTTGTGGCTAGGTCTGAAGCGGAGCGCGGAATAATGGGCGGCCCACAGCTTCCGCCGCTAACCGGATCCGCCGTCAGTCCGGTGCTAATGAAGGACCGCGCTCCGACAATGGGCGGAAGAGATGCCATCAGGCTGGGCGGCGTGATGGATTATCAGGAGCGCCGCCGCCGCCGCAGACATTGATTGGCGCTGGCGCTGGCGCGGTCATCGGGAGCGGTCCAGGACGGAGCCGCCGGCCGGCGCGGCGCCGCTGCGAGGCTGCTGTGTCGCGGGCAGCCGGCCAGACAGGCGCAAACAGTGCCGCGTAATACCAGCCCGCGGGGTAGCGTTATGGCACTCTGCATTTATGGCCGATAACAAAACACATCGTTTCCAAGCAACAGTACGAGGGCAGTTTCCGAGACTGGAGGAAATATTCTTTTCGTAGTGCTGTACTAGAAGACGACAACTGGGTCGGCTATTTCAAATTCATAGCTGCTCGTAAAGTGTATTGTCCAGACATGGGTGGCAACACTATCAAGATGAATTCACAGCCATTTCTCATCCTTTTATACGTACACACAGTGTGTATCTGATTTGGAACTTCATCTAGTTTTGAAAAACCATATACAGTAAGATTTGTTTCTAAAATTTCATTTAAATCAAAGCATTATTATTTCATTTTTAGTTGCGATTTGGCATATCGCCACGAGGAAATTTTCCTTATAATTTTAGCTCTGCAAGAATTTTAAATTTAAATTATATTACATTTTGAGGTAAAGTGTTCATCGCTTGCCTCTATAATGTATGCCACTCCCAGACGTCCTTACATACGTATGAAAACTTTCCTACTCCTATATTCAGTTATGGTCGTTTCTTTCCTCCCACTCACCACTTCAAATTCATCTTGCAACACTTATCCAGGCTACACCTCCAGCATTATCTTTACTTGTCCTTTCTCCTCAAATGACTCCCATCGCAACTCCTTTATCATATTGATCACTCATTGCATTCTCAGGTATTTTTTATTGTAGTAGTTCGCCTTTCCAACTACTCCAACTTAAGAATTTGATATGCATAATGTGGTTCCTATACTACCATACGAAACTGAGATTACGTATTCTTCTTTCCTCACATCTCACTTGCATCCCCTTACCACTGTCTTCAAAAGTCGAGAGAATTTAAATCTCTCAATGCCGTCTACCAAATGCGTTCAGACCTCTTCTTTAGTTCTTCTTCACCACCTTTTTCCCTTATTGTGGGCTCGGCGGCCTTCGATGAGTTTTTCTCATCGTTGGCGTGCTCCACGTTAGAGCTGTGGTTCTGCGGCCGCATGCATTTACTGACGCCAAGTATTTTATACGTACTGCCTGGTCGTACTAAGTACTAATGGGAAAGTGATGCCATCTGTCTATCAAACGTGTAACTACGTACAGCTTATAATAAATGTATTTTTTGTTTGTGGAATGTATAGTTTATGAGGGGGAGACTGGAAGCCGACCCGGTATTCGCCTTGATGGATGAAAACCGATGTCTCCAGACCAATTGAGTTTATTATCAAACGATTTATGAACATATTTCTCTTTATGTCTTCAACGTTCTTCAACATGGAATTTATCTTCCGTCTACAAAAGCATACAAAATGCTAATTTATTCAATCTGTGTACATAATAAGCTGATTCTAATCTTCATTTATCTTCGGTTCATGTTAACCAACCAAAATCACAGCACCTCTGCCGGCGAAAAAAGGCTTTACTCTAGCGGATTTTTAAAATCGTAATAAAGTTGGCACAATCTTTCTCGGAGGTTAATTCTAGTGTATTCGACCTGCTGATTGCTCGACTTTCGGCTGTATGGTAACAACTGCGTTCATTGTTTCAGAAAACACCACATCGTACGAAGAAGCGAAATGAATTCAAGAGAGAAGAAGAGTCTTTCTTTTAGTCTCTTTGACAGTGTTTTGACATGTTCAAACCAGCATGAAGGCAGCAGAATTTCGCACATGTAAGTTGAGCTGCTTGATAAAAAATGATTGTACAATTTTAAGGCACAAAATTTTTGGATGAAGCAATCAACAAACTGCGACAAAAAGTAGTAAGATATTCCGTGTAGGCAGCAAGAGGAGATATGAAATATAAAAACATAAATAGTGGACAAACTCACAGTGTGTTAATTAATTTCCAGGATAGATTTTCGAGAATGCTTTTCGGCGAATAAAATAGAACTGTGTAAATAGGCATATCCGTTCGTTTTGATGACATGTTTCGGTGAGTTAGAAAGTTTTCAGAAAGTCTAAAGCAGCAATAAAACGGCGAGTGTTTATCTTCCAATCTTATCCACTAAGAAGCCAGAGATGCGGGTTGATATACAACTGCAATTACTCTTTCCTTTGGCACTTTTGAGCCCATCTGCGACAATTCGTCTATTTTCCTGTCTTGTTTCCAGCCGAATCTGCGCAATTATTTTGTTTTCCTTGATTTCTAGACCAGAGTTGAGGCAGTCAGTAACATGGTTTTGGTTTTATGGTTTGCAGTTAGGATACTTTTTTTTTTGCTTATGGCTTTACGCCACTTCGACGTCGTTAAACGCGGGATGGGATTGGGGGTAAGGGACGGGAAGGAATTCGGCCATGGAGTTTGGTAGGAACTATCCTGGAATTCGCGAGGAGTGACATGAGGAAACCATGGAAAACCCAAATCTGGATGGTCAGATGGGGATTCGAACCCGCGTCCTCCCGAATGCGAGGCCAGAACGTTAACCGTTCACCCACCACGCTCCGTGTGAGGATAAGAAATCCAAGAGTGTCTGTGCTGGATAATCATGAAGAACTGACAGTGGAAGGGAATTACGACCATATTGGATGTCCTGATCCTGGTGAGATTTTTTTTTTTTCAGTAGAATTTTGTTAGTATTTATGCAGATTAACTATTGCTTCTTTCAACTGTGATGCGACTACTTCAGCGTCGTATCTACCATTCAATTCCATCCTGTTTGATAGATGTTACCTACGAGGGAACGGTTTCCTTTGCTATATGGCTGACTACTTTATAATGCTCATTTCTACGAATCAATCGGCTCCATACCATTTCTCCTAGTCATTTACAATATCATATGACAGATTCCATGTGATTTCCGATGTTGTATCTATTATAATAGAAATCAGTTGCACCGCGAGATAAGCTGGTATTTTGTCATTCTTTTTAAAACACGAAGATACACCAGATTAAATATAAGAACACGGTAGAGAAAACTTATCCTCTAGTAATAAATTTTGCCAAAATGCCAGAAACAGAAACTTTATCATTTCGCCATGTCCGTCCGTCCATTCGTATAACACACTCTCACAATTTTAAACTACCCGACATTTCTCTTCTAGGTTTTCTTCTATCCAGTTCGCCAACGTTCTACATAACTTAAGACAAATTTCAGATAAGAATATTGTATCGTTCTACTTGCGAATGATTTTAATCAGGTTTTGCGTCGTACAGAATTATATACAGATTTCCATATGATATGTCACGTTTCATTAATACACATTTTCCGTGATTTCAAAGTAATAGCTTGCTATAAAGATCCCAGATGTTTACCATATTTCTTCAGAAAGGTATTACACAGTATTTTTTTCTACGTATGGTAAGGAGTGATTCAAAGAGAGGCAGTGAGAAGCGCAGAGCACTGTGTTAGTTGGAGTTTGTCTTGACACAATCTGTCGCCGCATCTGAAAGCATTGCACGCTCTGCAAACTTGTGGGATGGGGGATCACGTTCCCTTCGAGCGAGAATCTCTAGAGAATAAATCAGGGTGATTGTCGCGCCCGAGAGCAGAAAAAACAAGTCTCGAGAGTCGTTCACCCGGGGATTCTTCTCAACCACACGTGTGTTTACTTCTGTAACAAGTCCTTTGAATTTTAGATTTAAAAATGATTATATAACCTTTTACTTTTTTCTATGTTCCGTAGTAATTCTGTGTAACAGGTCGATAAAACGTAAGTTTTTGTACTGCTGAATCTCTTAAAGACAATAAACTTTCTGCTGCGGACAACCATTCAAATTACATAGCCTCCTAAATGATACTGTACTATCGTCGTACTTGAAATGTATTCGTGGAATTTTCTATTTCCCAACTGAGTATTAGTTTAGGATCAAGGTTCTTCATTTTTTCGTATATTACTTACCGAGTAGGGATGCGTATAAGGGTATTATCCTGTGTTTTATATATCGAAATTTTTCCTGTTTCCATCAGCGCATGCGGTAAATGGTAACGGCATCTACTGGTTTAAGAATTTCCGTATAGAAAATTATTTACAACCTTTTCTGCGTCGTTCTGCATTGTTTTATTGGAAGGTTAATTCAGGCGGTTTATCAGTTTATCTCTATTTTTTTTGAGAAAAAGTTGTGGCCTTATTCAAGTTAAAGTAAGAAAATAATTAACTACTATGAAACCGTGATATTCCTCAGATGTTAGCATCGTAGTGGGCTATCGCCTGAAATCCAAAGAAAATTTTTGTAAGTGCCTTGTCCCAAGAAAACAATTCTGTAAAAATAGGCCACATATCGCGATTGTTAGCTACAAAAAGATCTTGCTCTTAGCCAAGTCTACACTTTACAGTGTGTATTAACTTTCTGAAAGAGTATGGTTTCTGTCGGTGTTATAGATCGTTGGTTTAAAGCAAATGATAATAAATAAAAAAATTGATGACTTAGCCATTATGCATTCGAAAGGTATAATATATACAATTCATTCTCGGGTTTTTCAACCTTGAAAGAAGTCCGAGGGAAATCTTCGTTTCTGTGTGTTTTTAAGATTAATAATGCAACAAATTTTAGGTATTCATATAGATTTGAAAAAAACATGGCATGCAGATTTTTTTAAAATATTTAATTTTAAATCAACACACTATAACGACGAGAAGAATCAGAAAATTAAGTGAATAAACAATGTATACTTGGCTCAGAACAAGATCTCATATCTCTTTGTTGCGCACAGGCACGAGACTTCGCGTATTTTTAAAAGAATGGTTTTTGCGGAGTCTCATTTCTTTTTGTAAGTTGATAGCTTATTCTGAGTATTCGCTCAAATGGCTTCCATTTGAAATTTTTTGGATAAAGACATTTAAGAATTTAAAGTATAAACTTACGGTGTCCGTTATCAATAATGCCATTATCTCTGCAAACAATGATTATGCATCTGGTATGTGCAATTTCGATTTCCATAGATTTAACTGCCACCATAAGTAACTTCCAAACCACGCTTAGCAATTTAAGGTGTTAGTTAACCTTTCTTTACTCTACGCACAAAGGAAACTTGAGGCACGTAGCGTCATACAGAGCAAAGCAAAGCAACCAACCTGCAAATACAAACCGAAACTATTCACCCTTGTGGTTGCCATTGAGTAAATAAGGGTAAAGTAACCAATATTAAACTTTTGTTATGTACGAAATTATCCGTTTACAGGAATACCGGAAGTATAGTGGAATACTGTTTTAAAAAAATGAACTTCACTAACTGCCAAAACTAAGGAGAAGAAGAAATTTTTAGACTTTTATTATAATTTGTACGTAAAATTTATCTGTATACCGAATTTCAGCTTTCTACGAGTACAGCAAGTACCTTATGGTTTTAATGATCGTCAGTCGGTGAATGAATGTGAGTGACATAACATCCAGACTAAGAACAGGAACGAAACAAATTTAAGTGTTTTGATAAGATTGCCGATATCTCTGTATAATAGAAATTTGAGGTATGCAGCGTCACTAAAACCAAGAATTGAGCTAAAAATGTGGCCCAGTACCGCAGTTGACTCGACGTGGAAGGTGCACTGTCGTGCAGTCAGATATATTATAGAAAACTAATCAAACGCGGTATAAGATCATCGACTTTACATAAAATGTTTCTTCTTGTGCTACGAGCTGTTTCTATAATAACCAGGAGAAAGAATACTTTGACTTTAGACGTTTCAGCAATCCTTACTCGGATTGGACATAGTATTAAATCATTATACTGGGTTTGATGAAGGAACGCTTTCGTTATATGTAGATCGTATATTTCATCACTATCACTTTTTCTCTTAGTACTATGTTTAGCCAGATCAACCATAAAATGTCAGCAAATATGTTTACTTCACCTGGATATGGAATTAAGGCTCATGTTTGTGATGTAACGCTTACAGCATCAATCTCGTCTTTGCAATTAAGCGTTAGACAATTATCATAACCCACACACTACTGGATAGTTTCTATTTACTTTTGTACTGGCTGTTACTAACTGTAATACTGCTAGAGACCTCGCCTCTTGCTCAGCATACTTAGTGTCACTTATAGTGTTAGTTACAGCGCGTATCTCCATACGCGTTTAATTCGAGCGAGAAACAAACATAGGTAAGTCAGCATGAAAGTGCACGCACGTAATAGCAGTAATGCCACAGATTTGTCAGTTCTCTACAGAAAACTGACATATTCCCAAAACAGATAAAAAAATCTCTACCGATTGCAACAGCTTCAGCTTGGTATTGACAAGCATAAATCTTCGTAAAAGGAATGAAAGCCTAAAGGTCCTGCATGTATGTGTGAAGTCTTGGCAGAAAAGAAAGAGGGTAAAAGTGAATGCATGTAAATATCGTTCTCGTAAGCAGAACGAACAATAGATTGGGATAATACGGCTTGATGAAACTCAAGACCGAAAACTATTAGAAACGAATTATTTATGATAAAAAAGGAATCAAGAATAGTGATAATAAGAAAATGTAGAAGTTATATTATTAAAGATAAGAAAAGATATAGTTCCTCGATTTTTGATCGTTACTTGTGCACCTTTAAGAAGGGAAAGGACACCAAACTAATACGAATAAACTGTACAGAAAACTTGTTCGGGAACCATAAATCAAACACGGAACGACGTTTTAATTCGAGTGGTTGAAGTTGTACTCAGTAATTTGTATCAGGTGCGGAAAAGTCTACTGTCAAAATAAATTACTCCTGGCCAATTCAATTTCTGAAATTTGATGTCAGTATATTTCGATAGAGGGATGATATGTGTATTGTTTCTATTAGCAGTAGGCTGGAGTTCTGAAATTAGTAGGACGGTCATAGAAAACTTATCTCTATTTAAAAAAAATAGTTTGGTATCTAGGAATAATTTATGCAGCCTGTCCGCAGTTATTTTGGTGATCACAAAAAACATTTAACACGAGAAAGAAATTAATACAAAACAATAACTCACATACATTATTGTCCAATCGTATATATTATTTCTATAAGGTTTTTGTTTTTTTGTTTTTTGTCACATGCCATTATCTCCCTTCATAATTAACCGAATTCAATGAATGAGGTGTCATTTTAAAGATTTTGGTCTCCACTTTGGTCGCATCATATTTTAAGAAAGGAATTTTTCGGAATTCACCCCTTAAAGGACAATAATTTCAATATTTCTAAAATTGCGTTTTTTTGTTTTACGAGTCATTTATCTCCCTGGATACCTATCTGAAGTCATTTAATGAAGTATCAATTTAAGGATTAGTATCTCCGCTTTAGTTACATCACGTATAAAGACAGAAATTTTTCGGAGTTGGACCCTTACAGGCCAAAAGTATCAATATTTCTACAACGAGTTTTTGTGTCACAATCCATTTATCTCCCTAGATATCTATCCGATATAGATAAATGAGGTATCGATTTAAAGATTAAGGCCTCCAATTAGGTAAAATCATAAATTATAAAAGAATTTTTTGGAATTTGATACTTAAAGAGGTCGCGCGTATGAGACAGTTCAGAGTACATAGATTGCAGCAGCAGATATCACAGAGATGACAATAAACAATTTTTTATACAATAAGTTGTTTTCGGATATTTTTTTCTTTTACGGAAACTTTTTGTTTTGCTATACAATTCCAATATAAACATTTCATTCGCCCAGTAACGCATATCACAGAGATGTTGATATGCTGTGTGCATTCTGTTCGGGTTGGTTGTATTCTGTTAAGGTCAGTGACAGTTTATCGTACATACAATGTGATATAAGCTTTCCTAACTGTTTCCTAATATGTTGTAAATATTTTGATGCGTACCTCTTATACTAAACAAATAAATATTTGCTACGAAAGTGCGGTTCTACTTTTGATTATATTACAAGTATCCAACCTCAGTATTCATCGTATTTTATTCGCGAAATTTTCGCCCGGGTCTTCTTGTATATATTATTTCTATAAGTTTTTTTTTGTCACAAGCCATTATCTCCCTTGATAACTAACCGAAATGTATGAATAAGTTATCATTTTAAAGCTTAAGGTCTCCACTTTGATCACATCATAATTTAAGAAAGGAATTTTTCGGAATTCGATCCTTAAACAGCAAAAGTAATAATATTTCTATAACGCGATTATGTGTACGTCCCATTTATTTCCCTTGATATCTAACCAATATAGATAAATGATTATCATTTAGAGATTAAAATCTCCGCCGTTGTCATATCATATTTTAAGTACTGTTTTTTTTCCGGAATTCAACCCATAAAGGACAAAAGTAATAACTGTGAAAGTCGCGCATATGAGGCAGTTCACAGTCCAGCAGCTAGATACCAGTAGCTCATATCAAAGATATATTAATAAACTGCTTCACTGGCGTCGACTTTTGTTATGTTCCTAAACAAATAGAGAATTTAAACAAATGAGGCGGTTCTTCTTTCATCATTTTATTCGCGCGGGTTATTTAGTTCATACATAAAGGTTTGTATTTTAAAACGTAAGTTCTGACGTTTGTGGTTCTTAGTATTGTTTTTATCTTTGTGGGAAGGAAGCAGAACCTGGTAACCACATTTTCCAGTAAAAATGTTGATTGTGGATATCGTTATGGAAATCCTAGAATCAAGAGGTCAATGACATCAGCATCCTTGCACTTACAGAGCGTGGAGGGCACTAAGTTTAGTTCTATGCAAGTGCTGTCTGAATATTTCATGGTTACATTTTAGGAGAGTCAAAACAGAGATGAAGTTTCTTGACAAATTTCGTCCGCCGAATCAGTGTTGTACAGGGATGCTGGGCACCATCTTTTCATTTTATAGCATCTTAATTTTTTATACTTATGGCTTTACACCTCGTTGAGGTCGAGGTCATTAGAGGCGAGATGGGAGTGGAGACAAGGAACGGGAAGGAATTCGGCCATGGCCTTTTTGAAGGAAGCATCCCGGAATTCGCCTGGAGTGATTTGGGGAAACCACGGAAAACCCAAATCTGGATGCCCGGACTGGGATTCGAACTGGCGTCCTCCCAAATGTGAGGCGAGAACGTTAACCGTTCACCCACCACGCTCGGTGCCCCTTAAAATTGCAGTACCTGGGTTAACGATCTTCGCTCGGCATCTATTAATTTTTGTTCAATATCCAAGATTTCGAGTAAAGTTTGATTAAAGTAAAAAAAAAATCGTTTTAGAAACTTGAAAAGCAAAACGTTATCTACATATGAAATTTCATTAAAATCACTTGATCCATTTGCTAGACCACCTCATAAATTGCTTTGAAAGAAAAATGCCATTCTTATGTTAAATAGAAGCGTTAATGCCAGTCAGGGATTAATTAATGGTGCAAGATTTGTGGGAATTCAGGGGATTTTACGATAACCCTTGACGTTGGATTCTCATGTAACTCGACGAAAAACATTTAAAGTAAAAAATATTTTTATATATATCTCACATAGTTATCGAGATATCGTATCCCAAATTGACGTGGTTGGTTCAAATGCGACCTGTACCATAAGATAAATTTCGCCACAGCCAAGTTTGATGACGAATTCGTATGAAACTCGCGAGACAAATCGAAAGTAAAGAATTTATTTTTCTGATGTCTCAAGTGAAGAGGTTAGGATTAGATCCGGCATGGACCAGAAAAAATCCACCAAAACCACTATGTATACACGGTGGAAATGTACTTTCAATGTTTTATTTGGTTCCTAATGGTTGTTGTTAGGTTGAAATACGGCCTAGACCAGAAGAAACGTCGCCGAAAGCACAAGGAACTATACCTGTAACTGACATGCTATATTTCGAAAACCAAGCGAGATGTCAAGAACATTTATTCTTTATTTTTGATATGTTTCGTCGAGTTCTATAAGAATTCATCAGAATGTGACGTCACGGAAATGATAGAACATCATGAGTGCTAAATTCTTTCACTCCAATAAAACTATGCTCATACCTCGCGTGGTAGTATTTAATGACAAGCTAACAACCACTTTATACGGTCAAAAAGTAAACGGTGATTACTTTACAACTGTTTCTGTAAAGTATCACCTCTGTCAAAACTAAGGGTAAATTTTTAATTAAAATCCTTTTTAAATGTTTTACAATTAAACTTGTAGTGCTAATATTTCCTCGGGTCAGCCACTAATATGCAAGAACTGTTCGTTTAAATATTCTTTGAAATCAAAGAATCTATTTGTGGGCTTTCTGGTACCTGAATTGTCTACGAGATGGCGCTAGTGCCGTTTTCGACATACCCAGTGAAAAAAATCGTTCGTATTTTATAAACTCGTTTTTTTGTAGGGGAGAAAACTATTTAGGTAATCTTAAAAGTCAAAACGTTATCTAAATATCAAAGTTCATCCAAATCGTCATAGCCGTTTCCGAGATCCGATATATATATATATATATATACAAGAATTGCAGATTTAAAGATATAAGATTAGTGTTGAAATATTACGTTCCATTTGTTCCCAAGATTCATCCTGGTCTTTTTGAGATCGTCGAAACTGATCTTATCCGTCGGCCGATGTAGGGAAAAAAGACTCGTAAAATTTAACCTACCAAACACATATCTGTTTACCAGCTTGAAAAATGCTACTGATCTTTGCTGCATGAACCACGAATGCTTTGTAAACTTTGATCAACATTTTCACCCCATTATGTACT
This sequence comes from Vandiemenella viatica, assembly GCA_031002005.1. Classification (NCBI taxonomy): domain Eukaryota; kingdom Metazoa; phylum Arthropoda; class Insecta; order Orthoptera; family Morabidae; genus Vandiemenella; species Vandiemenella viatica. The sequence continues at coordinate 257,032,074 of JARYHS010008074.1, forward strand.
ATTGCTACAACAGTTCCTGGTCACAGTTTAGTCCTCTGACCTCATTTTAGGGAGGACGTTGTTTGGATTTCCTGTCCAGTCATCCAAATCTCGGTTATCACAGTTTCACAAAACCACTTGAGGTGAATGTAGGGTTAATTCCTCGAAACGTTCATCCACGAATTTATTCCAGTTTTTTTACCCAAATCATTTCCTAGTTATAATGATTTCGGCGCCAAAACAAAAAGCCTTAAAATTTCCGATCGGCCTTTCAATTTTTGCTATCATGGTCCCCAGGATCACTCCTCATAAATGTAGGAATGGTCACCAATTTCCTTCCTCATTCCTTGAAAGTTCTCTTTTGGTTCTATTGGTATCGTCGAAGAGCCATAAAGACAGGAAAGAAAAAGTTATAATCCCTGTTCACATGAAGAACTTGATAATGCAGTATACAGTATTCCGCTGATGAGTCAAAAAGAATGCTCTGGAAGTTGATGCTGTGCCAAAACGAATACGTCTTATCTACTCGAGGCTATCTGTACAGGAATGTTTCTTCGGAAGAACAATGGAAGAAATAAGTCAGTTGAACTACGGCGTTTTATTTTTGGAGCTTATGAAGTGATGTAGCGAAAGTGCGGCTATCCGCAGAAGCAGTTGAGCGGATGTTCGCAGAATGGCACATTAGATCTGCGAAGTGGCTCTGCCTGTGCCAACTCATTAAGTTGGACCGCATACGCAGCCACAGTGGCAGCCCACGAGCCAGCAAAACACTGCCCGCCCCACCAGAGCCATACATCAGCCCTCCCCGGCCGGCGCATCCACGTCGAACTGTGACGCTAAACATTGTATCTGGGTCAGCAGGATACGCTCAGCCTGCCTCGCATTACCATTTATTTTACCAAGTTTGAAAGCAAACCGAGAGAGACGTCAGATCATTCAGGCAGCCGCAGTAGTCAAGATTTTAATTGTATTCGGAGAAAGTATTACTTTGCGTTTTTCTCTCTTTAATATTACTTTTATTATTGCTCCGCAGTTCAATAGAAGTGGGTGGTGGAGGGTGCGTTGGAACTATCTTAGTGTGTAATAGTTTATGCATCGGAAGGATTATACGGAATATGGCAGAAGGCATTCATGGGCTATTTTGAGGAATCAACCCGGGATTCGTCTGTCTGTGAGAGTTTAACAGACAGTTGCGTTATTCCTTTCGCAAAGGTACTGGTCTCTAAATGGATGACCAGGGGTTAGGTACCGATGAAGCAGACATTACTACCGCGGATATGAACGAACGATACGGCTCCACAAGTCCAAGAAGCTTGTTTTCCAATGAATACTATAAAAAATAGAAAGTATGGCTGTCTTCGTGATGTACAATACTTTTTTTCCCACAGATTAATGTTTGCACCTGGCACACGGAAGGATATGCGCCTTAATCAGCGGTTCGTCGATCGAGACCCATGGATTTCCGAAATCTTTCGAGGCAAATGCTATAAGGAATTCTTTTTTTTTTTTTTTTTTTTTTTTTTTTTTTTTTTTTTTTTTTTTTTTTTTTTTTTTTTTTTTAAAAACCGCATCGGTCTCGTAATCATGACTTGAAAATTTTTGACCTAGCGTGGTGCGTGAGCTGTAACGCATTCGGTAGGATACGAGTTCGAATCCCCCTCCAACCATCCAAATTTCGGTTTTCCATGGTTTCCCGAAATCATTGAAAGTGAATGCCGGGAACGTTCCTTCGAAAGGTCAGAGAATAATGCTTTTCCGTTCCTAGATTCACGCCTCTAATGTCCACGTTGTTAACGAGGCACAAAGCCAGAAAAAATAAATAAATTGGAAACATATTTAGATTTCAAGACTTCTAAATAATTTTTTCCCCACTGTGTCGGTTTTAATATACAGGCCGGCTAGCTAATAGTATAAAGCGGTTAAATGACGATAGTCCTCTTTTTATCATGTCCTTCATATCTGCAGTTCTTTGAAAATTTGTTAATGTAACTAACCGCAGCAAACGTGAATTATAATCATTATTTGAAAAGAAAGAGGCTTATCCATCCTCAATATGGCTTACAAAACAACGACATGACAAAATTATAGGCATGGTAGTGGAAGTATAGGTATTGTCTACCTGTGTCTTTAAATCAAACACATTGTTTCTAACATATTTTCGCGGTTAGAATGCCGAATGTTCTTGAATAAAGGCGACATTTCAGTTACATCCTGTACAGTATTCACTTGACTCCACGGGTCGAAGAACAAACAGTTACATTCCACGGTGATTCCATAGATTCCATACGCCGGGAACCTGTTACGATCTACTTTTCTTGTCCCTCTCCGTTTGTTATCCGGCAGAAATATAAGTTTTTTTCCCCCCTTTTTTGCTAAATGGTTTTAGTTTCGTCGATGTCAAGTTCGAGGTCATTAGAGGCGGGCAAGGACAGAGTGCAAGGAATGGAAAGGAATTCATCCATGGCCTTTTTGAAGGAACCATCCAGATATTCGCCTGGAGTGCCATACAGAACTGATATCTGGATGGGGATTCGAACCCGCGTCCGCCCGAATGCCAGGTCCGAGTGTTACAGCTCACCGCGAACGTTTGGTCGTAAGTTCTTCTGGTCACTGCGTTGTATGTCGGACAGTTTGTAAGGTTTTGACACTGAAGTTTGTTTTAGTGTGAAGCGAGGGTCCGTGCAGTCGACGGCATCAGAGCGTGGCGGCGGTGGAAGTGCGCCTAACACTTGGTCACGCTCCCAGCCTGTTGTTAATGCTGCCTTCCGGCAGGTGCACGCCCACGTGGAAACTTCACGGAAGTGTTCTCATCGGAGTGGGCTTAATGTGGTCACCAGGAGGAAAGCGTTCTGCCTCAGTCATTTCGTTTACTGCTTCCTCTTAAGGTCAAGTTCACTCAGTCCACAGCTATTAATCCCGACAGTGGTAAATCGCCTCCGTATTGGAGGGATACGATGGATATAGGATCAAAACTCGGCCCCTGGCATTCATATCCCGACTTCAGACTGCGGTACTCGCTCAAGGTGAATGCTCAGATGGCTGCAACTTTCTGGGTGAAATTTACAATTCGTATATAAGTAAATTAACATTTAGCAAAAATAAGACAAGTAACAAGATTGACAGACACTTTTGATGTAGACAGGATCCTGCGATGTCCAGGTAATCAAGAACAATTATCATATCTGACCCCACAGTAAAAAAGGAAAACGATAGAAGGAGAACAAAGGAGTTGATGGTTTGCTTTACGGCAGGGATTTCCGAACTTCAAAAAACAAGGATGCTTTTAAAAATAGTAGGCATCCTTTTTAAAAATATTAGCGTGGAACAAGCAAGGTGCCTCCACGAGCGGCGTTAAGATTGTAATGTCCAGCGTCCCCTGGTAAGAGAAGGCCAGTTGCCTATGGCCAAAACCTTGCACCACGATGACAGCGTCTACATCTTCTAATGCTATAAATAAAGTCAGTCCTTCTCAGGACCAAAATTTCTGACAATATCGATAAATATAGAAGGCTTCTCATAAAAAAAAGAAAAAAAAAGTTTTACTAACTGACCTATGTCAAAAACTTGACTGCGACATCTTTTGCATCCAAGAGACGCACTGTGATAATAACCACATGAGACTCAAGGTTGAAGGCATGAGTCTTTTAATAGAGAGCCCATACCCTAAATATGGGAGTGCTATATTTGCCAAACCTAATGAAGTTAATAAATCTGCCTACTTGATAGATTCTGATGACATAGAAATACTTACCGTGGAAATGGACGAATGTACCATCAAATCAGTTTATAAACCAACAAAAGCTAACTTTCAGTTCAACCACAAAAATTTTTTTACAATCGACCAAACAAGATTGTCATCGGAGACTTCAAAAGTCATCATGTCGATTGGGGCTACACACAGAGTAATAATAATGGCTTGGCGGTAGAATTGTGGGCAAAGACCAACAACTTGACTCTTATCCATGACCCAAAACAATCTGAATCTTTCCTCAGCAGCAGCTGGAAAAGAGGTTACAATCCCGACCTCTTGTTCGTCAGTAACAACATCAGTCAAATGAGCAACAAGCAAGTCGTATCCCTCCATTCAACACAAGTCAATTATGTGAAGCCTACAACAAATTATTACACCGATGACTGTACCTTTCAAGAGACGCTTCAATTTTAAAAGGGCACAGTAGAGTCTTTTTAGAGGAATCGTTGATAATGAAATATCACAATTAGCTCCAGATCCACGCAACTATGAACAATTTGTAAAAATCATACAAAAAGCTTCCCCATAGTGCATCCCGCGAGGCTGCAGAACGAACTACATTCCTGGACTGCAGTCCAGCGAAGCTGACTTGTACACTCAATAGTGTCATCTGTTTGAGGAAGACCCATTTTCTGAAACAACCAGAGAATTTGTGGAATTACTAATGCAAGCGATTGGAACATCGAGAAGAAAAACGTGGACTGACCTAATTAGTATCACTGTTAGAACGCATAACAGCAAAAAAATCGTGGAAAACTATGGAAAAACTCACACACGACCCTCGTCAAACCACGCAGTTATACAAGATCACTCCTGATAATATTGCCCACCAGCTACTTCTTAATGACAAACTAGCCAGCAAAAGCAAGAACCGGACCACACGAACCAAGATCATCCGTGCCACCATCAATGAAAATTCCACCGTTAGTGCCCCCTTCTCTTTCTAAGAAATAACAACCTGCATTAAAGCTCTCCAAAACGGAAAAGCTATAGATGTTAACCGCATAAACATTGAACAGATCAAGCAGCTGGGGGAGAGAGGAGTAAAATGGCTTCTCGAGATGTTCAGTGGGTGTTTACACAGTTGTAAGATTCCAAAGCTATTGAGGAAAGCTCGAGTTGTAGCACTACTAAAACCTGGTAAACCCCCAGATGATGCCAATAGCTACCGCCCGATATCACTCCTCAGCGTCGTCATTGTTCATTGCTGGTCTGAGTTTAGTTCTCTCTGCAGAAACATTATTCTGTTACTCTAAAAATGAGAAGTTACTGCTGATAAATACCTGATATCAAAAGGTTGGTGCATCTCTGTACAGTATAGTGCTGTGTCTCCTGCAATGTGAATGTCTACGTTATTAAATGATAAATAAATGATTAGTGGTCATCCGGAAATTCACTGCTGTGAAATGGGAAAGAAGTGTAGGCCTATAAAAGTAAAAGAGAAGCAACGGATGTGCTGAGAAAGAGCTGGCACTCGACCATACTACCGTATACACTGATTGTTAGCAGGCTATAAGAAACGAGCAACATGTTAACAGCAACAAATCACAGACTAGAATTTGTTCTTTATACTAGTATTCTATATTCATCCTTGTAGCTAATCACTACCTTCACCTTTTTTCATACTATATTCTATCTTATTCTTATATACATATAAAAATCTCGTGTCACGATGTTTGTCCGGGATGAACTCTGAAACTAATAAACCGATTTTGATGAAATTTGGCTTAATGAGTGTAATTTGGTCCACCTTAAAACATAGAATAGTTTTATCTCGATTATTGACCTCAATATTCATTATTGGGAATTAAACGTTTGTCATAGGTGAATGGTTTGTAAATTCCATAAGTTTCTAACAGATGTTAATTTATCGTCACAGGGTGGGTAACCATCCAGTACATGGCGTTGTGTTTCGATTTTTTTTTTTTTTTTTTTTTTTATGGCATTCGGCAACGGAGGCCATACAGCCAGCTCAATGTGTATTTTTCCAATGTATGGACGCCACAGGACGGACAGGACATTCACACAGACACACAACACTTAACATCCATGACCGCGGCCGGATTCGAACCGGCGGCCTTCGGCACGCGGAGCTAGCACTCTAGCCCCTACGCTACCGAGGCCGGCTTTCGATTTATTTATGCTACAGTCTATTCCAAGCAATCATAAATTTCCAACAGATGGCGGTGTGTTAATTTATTGAACCATCCCGTAGATGGCGTTGTGTTTTGATTTATTTATTCTACAGTCTGTTCCACGCCATATGTGTGTTTCTTGAATTTTAATTGTGTTATAATTATACTATATTGTTGTGCATCGTTTGTGTGTTATTATACGTAACGGCGTACACACATGAATATAACAGTGAAGAAAACGTTACGATAAATTCAAAAACGTTTAAGTATTTCTTGCTTGCTTTTCATTTTTCTTCTTTTCGTTATGGCCAGCTGTCCAGGACTCCTTCATTATTGCACTGTGTTTTCTCTTTCTCTTCTTTCTACCTTGGAATCCTGCCATATTCGAAATCGACTTGCGAAATTTTTTTTCTTTCCATATTGTTCACTGATATTATTTCTTATAGCAACGCGTGACCGGGAGAGTGTGTTCCCCGATATATCAAATAATTACTTAGATCATAATTGGCTCAGTAATTGTGCTATTTTGACATCAAAACATGTTGACGGCGACGAAATTAACTGTTGCCAGGTGATCTGATGTCTCTTAAATCAATAGACCCTATTGTGAATGAAAATGAAGCCGTGAATTTTCCAGCCGAGATTTTAAATTCTTTGGGTATACCAGGAATGCCACCACACAATCTTCAGTTAAAGATTGGTTCACCAATTATTCTTCTTCGTAGTTTGAATCAACCTAGATCATGCAATGATACAAGTTTGGTTATCAAAAGGATCACCGGAAATGTTCTTGAAGCAACTATTTTGACTGGAAAGTTTAAAGGAGAAATCGTCCTGCTGCCACGTATTCCAATGATACAGTCAGAATATCCAATACCATTTAAAAAGTTTCAATTTCCGATTGGTTTGGCTTTCGCTATGGCCATAAATAAATCTCAAGGCCAAACAACGTCCTTTTGCGGCTTGGACTTGGGAAATACATGTTTCTCCAATGGGCAGCTATACCTGCTCATGTGTTGGGAAACCATCAAATGTATTTGTATTAGCAAAAGACACGCTAACCAAAAATATTGTGCATCAATTATTATAAATTGTAATAATTTAAAATAATGAAAATAATTGTTAAAAATGTTTAAAAATCAACTTGATCTACCTCATTTTTAAAACTGAAATTTCAATAAATAAATAAATATTACTTTTGAATTTTCAAATCGATTAAAACGTTTTTGTCTTTATTAGTGAATATTAATTTGACTACATTAGGAAGTTTAGAATAACAGCGATCCAACGTAGGTACTATAACCACTGAGTCACAGCAACGCGTGACCGGGTCAGCTAGTACTATTATAAATCTGTAAGCAAACTGCATGTGTCTGAAGGTTTGGATCGTTATCATACAAAACTACACACAGAATTCTGGATGGTGTTCTCAAATTTTTAGAGTTTTCAGTCCAAATTAAAATTTGTGAAAACAGTTTATGTATTATATATTCCGAGGAACTGAGTAAGAAATTAAAATCACGGAACGGATCACTCTGTATTTCAGATGAGCACTACTTTCAGGAAACACTGGCAAAAGTTGACGGTACGATCATTCTAGGATTTTGTTTTATTTTTTTCACTTTAATTATTTAGTTCGTATTTTTTGTCCACCAAAATAAAGAGAATACTTGATTCAACAAGAATCTTTAAACGAATAGTTCGTTTCGGCATTGTCATTATCAATTCGCATTTTATCAACACCAAAGAAACTCTTACCTCATTGCCGTTACTGTCACCTGTAGGTATTCACTGCGTTTCACAGATATCAAAAACTTTGCTTTTCGGAGATCAAAGCAAACGTTGTGATAAATAAAATTATGTGTTCTACTTATAAACGTGAAAATTAATACACTTCATAAACTAATGGTGCCAGAGCAGGAAATATAAATACGTTCTTAAATTTAAAATGTTTGGTGTCGTCTCCAAAGTAAAATTGTGATTATAATATCAACTAGCTTCATAACCGGTTATAAATGGCAACCTGATTGAAGTGTCCTGGAAATTTGTTTTTCGCAGTTCTTTATTAAATAGAATTTTTATTAAATAAGGCTTATAACAGTGATTTTGTAATGCACGTTTTTTGTTATATTTCATATCGCCATAAATTTGGAGCTTCTTTCGTGCTATTGAGCTAATGATGAATGCCATATGGAAACAAGAAAATTAAAAAGTAACTAGGAATCCTAAAACCTTATTCCATACTGCTTAAATTATAAAGCTAAATTCATCATGTTAACAAAGCGTATCAGTTGTCATCCTGGTCCAGGTTTTATATCAACATAACCACAATCTTCACTAATATTGCCGTTCGAAAATCATATCTTCTTTCACATGCACATTAATACAGTCAATGTGTTGTGATAGAAATTTGACCCGTTGGAACTACTTACGTTCGGTTGAAATAATGACATCAGTAATATGGGGCAAAGAAAATTAAAAATAATTCTTAACGAATTTATATGATACCGCATAAATTTAGTTTTAATCCAAATAAATTTCTGTTTTTTAAAGTATAAACAATTGATCAAATCAACATATCGTCAAAATAAAACCAATATCCAAACAGCAAATAATTTTACTTTTTTTAGGGGATAAATATTATTGATTTTTTTTTTAAATTGTAGAACTCAATAATTTTTGTGACTGTTATATTTATTACCATTGTTGTGTATATTATTAAGGAAACCTCTTATACATTAACGCGCTTCCAAACATACGAAGTCGCGGGTAACAACTAATTTATACTATAACCATCAATTTTAATGTACGAGATAGTACCTAAAGTGAGCAAAAGTCTTATCCGACACATGCGTGTCAACAAGATGGCGCTTGTCCTCATGAGACTCAACTGATACAAGTGTTTCACGGCCTCATATTACAGGAAATGAAATAATAGGCTAATTTTAATGACATTATACATAGTTGCCAATTACATTTTCGTTTCGTAATGAGTGTATGACAGAGTTATGACAGCTGCAAATTCTGCCTTTGGCATGACTGGTCCTACAGTTCGACGTGAAATTCAAATATTTTTTATCTTACTTTGCATTGGAAAATGAAATTTGACAGAACCTGAATGTCAGATTAAGAACCAAAAAAGCTCCAAATAGGATGGGCGCATTCGTATTTCGAGGGAAGTGCCTTAGGAATGAGCACCCTTAACTAATGACGATTCAGATTATATTTCTCATTTATTCTGAACAAAAAAATGTATGGAATAGAGGTAGCTAGAGGAGCTTAGCTGAAGATTATCACAATAAGCTGTCCCGAAGATCGTGATTTTAGCAGGGTCACAACCGAAAAGTTTCTTACTGTCTTCACAAACTCGGTCACTGAATTCACAGTGACTACAAACAGCGAAATAATTTATTAATTATAGCTAAATCTGACAATTAGTTTTCTAAAATCTGCACAAACAATTCATATACCTAAATCTCAAGAATATTCTTAGAAATAAAGATATTAAAAATCGAATTAGTATCAATGATTCGCATTGACGAAAGTAGCAACGCCTACAACTAGTTCGATTACTGGTAAACTCGATTTTCTTTTCCTCGTGAGCCGAGTCCACGAATACTTTCAGTTGGACATTAGAGTTACGACACATTTACTGATCGATTTTAATGCTACACTGTGTCTGTTACTGCAACGAATTATTCGCGCTCAAAAATATTTTTACTGTCATCAATATTCTTACGTTGTGGTCAAATTTTTGTTGATTGAAACACGTATATTTTTGATCGTATTTGATGCCCACTTCCGCGCTCACCTATATGCTACTGCATAGCACTTAAAAAAACGGTAAATCATAATTATAATGATTGCTACACAGTCGATTGATTTATTACTAGTTTTGCTCTTTTGGTAAGTATAATATATTGAGAACACCTGCATTTCCTGTTGCTTGTCCCATGATGAAACAAAACTATTGAAAAGTTGAATGATGGGTTATGTGTATTGCGAATAATAGAGGACCAAGAATTGCTCCTCGAGGGGAAAACATATTCAACTCTCCTGTTTCCATTTCTTGTATCTGCATTATCACCAAACTTTTCCATTATTTCATTAAAGATATTGAACAATAATACACAAATGAAAATGGAAGAATGAAAAGCGAGTGAATACGAGTCATTTTTCGTTTGGTGATGGAATCAGCTACAGAATGAAATATAGTTGCTGACTGAGTGGTGATATGAGGGTGGTACTGTGCGTCGCGGGGGGTGATTGATCAAGGCGCTCCGCGAGCAGGCACCCCCGCAGGCCAGGCTGCTACCCCACCACATCCCAGAGAAATACATGCGCTCCACTCCACAACGCATCTTCCTATCTTTGTTTACAAATGGAACTATTTAAAGAAACCTTCGCGGTGAAAAGATTAGATTTAAATTTTTCCGGACTTCTTTTCATTTAACTCTTTCTTCTATCTACAATTTGTAAATCTATCCCGAGCCAGTATTCATTACTCATTATTTGCTGCAAGCTTCTTAGATGTGCTCACATATCTTTTATAAAGCTCTTTTGATACATTATTTCTTCTTTTATCGGTTTTGCATTTTTACTTTATTCTTGAAATTCATGCCATTTGTTTTATTATCTATTTCAAATACTTTATCACTTACTTATCACGGCCAGGTAGAGTTCTTGTAAGAATTTCGAACGTTTATACCTTATATTATATCAAATACTCTTAGTATATTTTATAATTTTTCCAAAAAGCACACATCTTTACAGAAACTATTATGTTTTAAATGATTTGCTCTTCCCAGATTTATTCTTTTCATCTGAACAAAATTGTAACTTATACTGCGAACACATTACAACTAAAAATTTAAGGTTTGAATTACAATTGAACTAAAATACTTTTTTCGAACCATATTTTACCTAAATTGTTTGAATTTTTTTTTCTGCTTCAGGCTTAACGTCTCATTGACTCTTTGTTTGTTTTTTTGCTTTTTTCTTTTTCCTTCAGGATTTACTTCTCGTCTACGTCTGGTTTATTAAAGATGGCAGACGACTCAGGCCAGGAACAGGAAGGTATTTGAAACGATGAAAACCCGAAATCAGGAAGTTTCGACGTGGATTGCAACCAGTCTGATGATAAAGAGATCAATCTAGAGTTTACTTTCTCCTAGTAAGATAGAATAAAGGTACAATGGAAGTAGTATAACATTTATACAAAAATCTGTTTCAGCTAGTTTGTATTTTACTCCCTGGAGACATTCAGACTATTTTGTACGTGCACGATTATTAGCAATTATATTTACAGGATTTTTTTTCACTGAGCAGTTTCTGAATCTCTCTTTAATTACTTCTTAATATTTTAGTTCTTGACTCGTTGTAATTACACCTTCTTATTTTAGATTTTTCTTTTGTTGCATGCCGACCTTTGATAACTCAGAATGTATGTTATATATGGATGCTGATTGGGACAATGGACATGGAAGTCTAAACTTTTGCTTAGTAACGACTGAAACTAAAACATTTTAAAGTCATTAACCTTGACATGAAGAGTTTTCTCTCCAAATTCACATTCAGAACATGTGCTGTGGATATGAAGAAAGAGGAAGGGACCAATTAATTTTCACAAAGTGTATCCAGAATGTTTTCATACTGCAACTACTATATTTAATGAACAACTTATTCCTAACAAACTTTGTAGCAGAGTAATGAAATGAAATTTCGATATAAACTTTTCACAATACTTGAGATTGAAACAAATATTGAGTTATAGAGGCATAAATTTACCAAACTTCTACAATAGTGTAAAACAGGTAGTATTTCACTAGTAACTTTAAACATATACTCTAAATAGATTCAAGAAAGATACGCCGTGTGCTGATTGCACATTTACCGTACCCAGCTAACAGGGGAGAAGCGAGATTAAATATTCTCATATATGACGAAAAATGTTTTAACGGGATACAATAGCTAGACACCTTGTTCCTATAATAAACTCGTTGAATAAAAACAATGAATGACAGAAAGTTAAAATCGATTAGATTAAAAATAAGATAATCCAAGGAATGAGGTTGAGCTCTATTATTGAAAGAGGAAAGTGGCTGGCACTTAAAAAAGTCAAGACTTTCAAGTGACACTTAGGAGCCTCCGTGTCTTACGTCCCTACTTGCTAGACGAATTACCACCAACAGCGTTGAAAGCCATCACGCTATCGCCCCTGCTTAGAGGTTTAGCATTAAACCCATGTATTTAGATTACAGCGTAGTCATTAGGAACTGTGCACAACCACATCTCCAACCATACTGGTCAAGTCCTGAATGATGACCATTTCTTCCATCAGCGGGTTTCGGACCTAGTAACCACTTTTCTTTCACCAGACATTGTCATGATACTATGGCGATGTGGACCAACCAGCCAAATAACGCCATTGTTTAAGGGATAGACTGCGAGGGATAGAAACTAAAAAGTATTGTATCTTTAATTAAACATCTAATACCAGGTCGCGTCTCTCAGAATATAACTCAACTATGTTGAAAAGTCGAACTTTCAGCAGTCACAACTTACCAAGCAGTGTAGGCAACAGATATGTAAGAAGTTATTTATGGCCCTGCTGAATTGTCATTATTAAAATACTATATAATTATGACTATGGTCCTGTAGGAGGAGTGAAACTGTTTCCATTTTGATCGTCAGTTTATATTTCATGGTAAACGGTAAATTAACAACCAAGCAGAAGAGCGATATACAACCTATTAGATCGGGAATTAAATAGAATGATGATATAATGCGTACAATCTAGCAAGATATAGTTATGAAAAACAAACCAGTAAACGTGTTTGTAGTTTCACTTGCAGCTATAAAACACTTCTGACCTGAAATATGCATTCCGTCTCCACACTATACTTTTGTTGAATATATGCCTTGTACAGTTTTATGATTTCTAGAGGATCGACAAGAAGCTGACTGATAATATAGAAAAGTGCCCAGGCTTTTGTAACCGTCGGGTTTATAACTCACAGTATTACTGAGTAACATACAAACATCTGGATCTGTGACTGCAGTGAAATTATTCTCTGTGCAACCTTTTTCGGATTGCAATGAATAGAGTACGGAAGCAGAGTTCCGCATTGATGTCAACAGCAATTCTTTTTTCTCTTCTTTCAGTCACAGGTTTTAATTGAAGTGGAGTGGATATAGTTTTTGTCTAAAACACTCACGCTTAACGAGTTTTGTGAATACCGAACTTGTGGATATATGTAGATAAAACACTGTAGAATCATATGCCAGAATGTAAATCGTCGTTTTACGAATCGTCGATGGTGCAGTAATTGTGATCCTCCAGAGAAGAAAGTTTATTTCTAGGCCTGTGCGCGGCACACCCGAAATCCCGAGTTCTCTCTGTTATGAATGGCCTATTGTATCCATTGTGACGGGGATCAATTTTCCACGCCAACACTCTCGCTACTCAGAGGACAGTTGTACCCTTCTTACACGTGTGGCATCTCTGACAATGTGTAGAAGCATGAGTAATTGTGAACAAGAGCGTTCTGTAGTTTACAATGATGCGTTGCGGAACTACGCTACATTGGTAACGCGATATGTTTTTTATTTCATTTTCTTTTTTTTTTTTTTTTTTTACAAGTACAATAACTAATTGATGTCCATACATAAATCAGAAGTGCTAATTTCAAAAAGTGTTTTATTATCATCTTTATGTAGAATTGTTGCTATCATAATAGAATGTGATAATGTTTTTAATAACAATTTCGGGTAACGTCTCCTGAATGGCGTGAGAAGCGCGTCAGCAGACGTAACCTGAAGATGACGGTACGTTACGCTGTTGAAAATTCATTTACAGCGATCAACTGATCCAGCCTCATGGCCGAGAAATCTTCAAGCATGTTAAACGTTGTATCAAAATGCAATACTGTAATGATCTTTAAGGAACGTAATGATTCATCCTTTAAAAAATTCCTAAGCAACAGTGTAGTAAGGAAAAGTTCTAAAGATTCTTTCTATGAAACCAATTGTTCCAATTTTGTCTCAAATATCATGAACAAACCTGACTAAGAATTTAGTAAAAAATGTTGTATAACTGTCACTATTAAGCACCTAAAGAGCCAAGCAAAATAAAATGTAAATATAGTTCATCTTTCCAAGTATTTTTTCCCTATTCTTCTTTCCCCTCAAACTACATCCCCGAGAGATGTAGGAGGATAACCTGTCCTCTTTGTCCATTAAAGTTTTCTTTCCGCTTCTGTATTGTGTGTAGGAGTGTGTTCTTACCTTTGGCCATCTCATTATTTCAGTCCTACTGACCACATTCCAGAAACTCCACTCCCTCACCAGGCTTGAAGAATCGGGGAGAACTCGATTCTCTAAGCGTGGTGAGGGAGTAAACGATGTTCAGGATTGGTATTTGGAAACACGATTTTTCTATCTCCTATCCTGCCATCCAGATTTAAGATTGGCAAAGGTCGGGATGTGGTATCTTCGAAAAGACTATGGTCAATATCCTTCCATATCTTTGTGTACAGTTCTCCCCCTGCTCTACCTTGTAGCCGTCGAGCTGTAAACACTCTGTTTCTCCATTTGTTAAACCTTCACATCTATAGAACAGTAACGGATCCCCAACCCAGACTCTGACTATTCTGTTTCAAAGCATTACGGACTCTTATAATGATACTAATTTTTAAGGAAAAACATTGAAAAAGATATAATGTTATATACAAATACATTACTTGAGTTTATAAAGTGCTGCATGTGGTCAAGTCAGTACATAATGCCAGTTACTTTGGCGCTTCTCTTTCGTAGATAAAATTAAAATTGGACGCAAACTGAAAAGTGTTATGATAGACAGAACAGAGTATGTAGGCTAAGTCTATTTTATTAAACCAGAACCGCTACTACGTCAACGGTGGGCTCTGTTCGCTGTCATAACTATATTCACCGCGAGCGTCCATTCCAATCGCGATAAAAGCGCTTTCTGTTATCCAACTCGTCAACTGACAGGAGCAGTCCGGAGCCGGTGGCATGACGTCAGAAGTGCCACTGTGCAACCAGCTGAAAGCTATTGGGGCTCTGGCAGAGCAGACGCGGCTCTGCGTGGACGCATGTGCCAACCGACTTCGAAAATAGCTGCGTTTCTTTCGATATTAAGAATCAAGTTAATGAATGAAGTAACCAACATATTGTTTTTCCCGCATTAGGATATTAACATTCATTTTTGTGTTCTAACGAATGTAAATAATACAGTTAACACTTTTATTTACTATACACTGCACTATTATTGCACATATCTGCTTTCTAAATAGCCACCGATTCTCTCAGATTTTGGATCCATATATGACTTACATATATATTTCTAATGATGTTTTTGACAACCAACAACGATTGTAAATGGATGATTACGACAGAACGAAAACGAATAATTGGAGATAGTGAAACAAAATTTAGGAAGTAAGAACGATGGCAAAACTGTCAAAATACTACAAAGTGTATAACGAAATTTTATTCAGTAGAAGAGATGAGTCCTCAGAGGCGTATTTGCTGAGTTTTACGAACAAATGCGTGGACATAATAAATAATCGATTAAACTCACTTCAGCTATGGACATTATGGGACAGAAACTAGCTACCAGAAATTGAGAAGTTGTAACTTTTGATTACATGAAAAAGCGCACAGCCAAGAAAATATTATTTCCTATTGATGTCAGCGTACAAAATTCTCTATCTCTAAAACAAAAGGGTTAATGCACAGTACCACATTTGAAGGGGTGTCGGTGTTAGTAGTTGTTGATTTGTGCGGCCCCTAACCGAAATACAGAGGTGGATACATGTATATTTTTTTAAATGTTGATATAATTTCGAAATTTGTAAGACTAATATTTTGTCCATGATGGATTGGTGGAAATCAGCGACTGTGATATCAAATTTTGGTTGATATTGAAAGCAGCAACAGTCACAATTGTGCTTTCAGTATCAACCCAAATTTGTAAGACTAATTGGAAACAAAAGTTACAGGAAAGGTTTTAGTTGACAACATGAAAAGGGATTACAAACAATATTCTCTGAAAATGGAGGTCAGTTTGTTTCGAAGAAATGGGACACTGGCATGTAAAGATATCCGTGTATCATCCCGCTAGTAATTAAACCGAGTGCGTCATGAGAAGGCTTTGGCGTCTGTTTAGAACATACTGCAATCAAAAATACACTAAATGGATTGAATATGTGAAAGACTTCCAATTTGCAATGAATAGCATTTCAAGTGAAACTAGCGGATCCACACCTTAGCGGGTCATGTTTAATGAAGACTATTGATTTGAGGATGGAGAATATGAAATTCCCTCCGATGACGACAGAGAATAACTACCAAATAAAATGATATAGAAGAAATCTGATGAGAAAGGAAGAAACATAGCAATGGGGAAGAAACCAACTGGATTAAATTTGCGTGACTTGGTTCCGTGAAAACTTATGAAAAGTCTTGCGAAATATATTCCGAAATAAAGAAAGTCTTCAATATTTATTATGAACTTTTCACAATTGTGAGAATACCGAAGGTGAACGCTTACTGCTTAGCTTACTCTAAATATAATAAAATGTTGCGGCTAAGAAATATTGTTTATTTGACACAGTATAAAACCAAAATTTAACTCTGCAGATAGGTACTTTAGTGCTAATAGTGGACTGGCTAAACGCAAAGTGTACTGATTTGGACAGTGATTTTTGATTATTTTTTTGTGTATAGCACCAAAAGTTGATTGTACACTAATAATGTGCTTGCTTTCTTGATATGAACAATAACCTCATAATTGGTGACGTTTTGGGGAATGATTGATGTATTGCACATTCTTTGTTGGCCCTTCTAACAAATAAATACAGTGTTAAACAACACTACATTAGCTGTGTCGTAAAGTGGGGGTATTTGTAACAATATTACACCAAACCTATCATACACATTTCTTTCATTAATCGAATATACGCATAAAAGGATGTACTGATGTATGAATTTTGATTTATTGTATAACAGGATTTCACAGTCAGTAATGTGTGTCGTCTTTGGGGGTATTATAAGCTGGTAATTGTAACTAAAGATCTTTAATTGTTGATAAAGAGTGTAAGAGAGTCGTGCGATGAATGTCGTTAAGTACCGTGTGCGAGGTGGAGGGTGTGAATAATAATATAATTTTTGAATATTTGCAAGTAATTATGCCCAGTTAAGTGAAGTTTAATGTTATCGCATCATCAAGTATTAATTTTTATGGCTGGCGCAATTTTACGGAAAAAAGTAAATATTTTCGAAAAGTGCTTATAAATCAGGAACAATAGCTCGTTTTATTTAGGCTCTCACATTGATTAACTATATTTTAATTTTGAATTTAAATGAGTGGCAGCTAAAATATGTTCGTGATGAATCAAACCTTTCATCTATAACACGCTGGTATTACCTTTGGAGTGGAAACATTAAAACATAATCCTTAGCGGTGTTTTTCGTAGGCTGACATTACTAATTAAGTCATCTAATTAACCACTCTAAAGATGACCACTCGTAAGTGGTTATAGCATTTCTGTAAATTATCTCACGGTGATTAGAAAAAAAAAATGAAGATGGCTGGAAGATGTCTACCAAACTTATACGTAATTTTGGAACTTTGGATATTACAACGAGCGACTCTCCATTAGTTAGTAAACTGAGCATTTGCTGTTTTTATTTCTGTATCTCTCTGTTTTAAATTTATACTTTTAAGTTAAAAGGTTTCAGAAGATTATCCCATGAGGAGTCTTTTTAATAAGTTTATTAAAGCGGCTTTAAAATGGGATTGTCTGTGAATGGGAGGGGAATCTCCGTGCCTTTGGCTTCATCTTTTCAGAGCTACCGAAATCCTGGTACTGCTGGGGGCAAAGATCAAAGTAGTGACATTTTAAAAGTATATATTAAGAAATGCAGCTTTCAGAAGTTATTGGCGGATATAGTACAAGCGTTACCTTGGAACTGTAATTTTCGGATGGCGGTAAGGGATTATATTTACTATAAGGAATTCAAGTTTTGAACGTTAATTAATTTTTTGGTTCTTTTCCTTATAAATCCTGTCTCACCTTCTCTGCGATTCAACTACTAGCAAAATATACCATTAAGCCGTAGCTGCTGTAAACTAGTATAACGGTCACGTGACATGCCGCTGACTCACCCCGCCCCCTCACTGTATGGTGTGGCTCGCTGCCAGTCAACGAGCCTCCTAATTACTCTGCAACCCCGCAACACAGCCCTCCGACGCAATGACGTCCACACACACACACTAACACACAACGCCTCAAGTGATTAACTGGATGGGTGGGTCTGGGAACAGGTTCCTACCTGCTAGTTACGAAAATATTTTTCTTATGTTGTAAGAAAACTAAATAACACAAAAAATAATTAAATTCAACTTTGTTTCAATAGCTTTTATTGATATGATCTAAACGAAAAACCAGTAGAAACGAATATCCTTTGTGGTTTCACTACTTTCTGCATTTATTTAAATTAATTCTGGCATTCTGGATAAAGACAATCTGAGGCTTATTTATTTCTTAATGCGAATATTACTAATGATATGCTGAAACCTAAAACTAAACCTTCAGTGTTATGAAAAAGAGTTACATAATCTTTGTGATTAAAATTTCTATAAATCGATTAGGAGAGGAAAACGCTGTTATACACAGTATGTTGTAAAATAAAATCAGATATATAATAATCGAAAAAGAAGAAATATAACTAATAATACACAATACTATGTATTTTTACTCTACGGCGTTGATTTGTACGCAGCGTGATTTAGGTTAATGAATCGTTGATCTAAGCAGCCAGCACATGAGTTAGTTCTTTCAGTCTAAGAAAGAGCAAATAATGACAGAAATCAATTCACAAGTCACCCGGTGCCATTTACACAATAATAACGGTTTTAGGTTATCTCAGAAACAATTTAAGAAAACGTTACTCCACTTTGTGGGGCTTTATGACATTTACACTAAGAAAAAGTACGAATAAATAGGAATAATATCACTTATATGAGGTGAGAAACAAATCAAATGGGATAATTTTTCAGTGTTTCGTACATAAAATCAACTAAATGCACTTTGATACTACACGCTGCTGTGATCGTGGTTGTAGGATTTGTATTTACAATGACTGAATCTGTCAACTTCAGAAATTGAAAGCTACAGTGAAGTATTGCATCATAGATGTACTAAAACCAGGCTTGCTGTTCAGCCTGAAGGTTGATTGGACCCTCCCAAAGGGGGTATCCGTAGCCTGGTTTTGTAGGTGCTGGCTAGTTCCTTTCCTCCTTACCTAACAGAACCAGGTAATCCTACCCACAGTTTAAAGTGGAATCAGAACCAAGGAAGCGTTCTAGAGTACTTCACATACGGAAAGAAAGATTTATCAGAGGTGAGGGTCAGTTAGGGGCCTATGAAAATCCCCACCGAGAGACGGGTTCTAACCGGGTACATTTTCATTTCCAGTCGGCCCCCTTAAGCACTAAACCACCAGACCACTCGACAGATATACTATGAGACGTAAACTGTATTTAAATAGACGTAGAAAAGTATTTCTTTAGATCGTTATCGCTTTTTTATCCTACCAAGAATACATTAGACGTAAATCTAATATGAGTAGTTATGTGTCCTGCATCTAGTTCCAAACGATGGCATTAATATATTTTTAGTGCCATCGATCACTTGTTTTGGCTATCGGCATTTCGAAGTAGAAAAACACCTGTCAGCTAAATGCATGGTGAGAGGCAGAATCCGTGGAGTGAGCTGTTGTAATGTTCGCGATAGCTATGTTGCAATCCTATCTTAGTATTTACACCAAGAATTTCATCAATGTTGAATCAGGGAAGAGCCAGTAATCAAAGTTGTAAAATGAATTCGTTAAATTGATTAATTATATGAAAAAATTATTCTTGTCCAAAGATTGAGAAGTGATTGTTGTAAATTAAATTTTATTTAAATATTAATAAAATGTAGATGGGGATTCATTACTGCCGGATTGTGAATAGGAGGTTTAATATGAGAGACGTGAAATGAAAATGAACCGAAATCTCTAAATAGATACTTTGAACGATTTAAAACAACTATTCTGCACTAACATATATGGAGGAAACAAATAACTAAAACTATTTACAATAAGGGGAACAGGTTCAGATCTCGCTACAGGTGTATTGACCATCCTGATATAGGTTTTTAGCGTGTTTACCGTTGACACATAGGCAGATCCCAGGATAGTCCTTTATTTCTGCATGAGGAGCTACAAGGTAGCGAGAAAACAAATATATGTTAACTGCAATGGTTTGAAACTAGTCCATTGATAGTCGTTTAGCTGATAATGTAACATTCCTTCAGTTATTAACTACGTTCTTATAAACAGGGATTGTCGGTTCGCCAACCACGGGACCAGAAGAGACGGAAGAGAATTTTGGTCAGTTTTAGTCAAGAACGGGAATGGTATCGGCTATTGCTTTCATGAAGGATGGTTCATGGTTGGTTCGAATATCGAACTAGCGTCCACCACACTGATTTATGTTTCTGAAGCTTTTTGAATGGCTCCCGGGTTCTCCCGACACTGTGTGAGAGCAGTTGACAGCGACCCCAATCTCGTTCCCAGCGGGCAGTGCGCGCCCGCCTCGTCCTCCTGGTTTACGAGCGGCCGAGCCGCAGCGCCGCATGCATTATGCACTCGCTGTTTATGAGCCCGCTCGTTCCCTTCCTCTGTCTCTTAGCCGCCTGTACTGTCTCAGTTCTTTCCCAATCCGTCCGAATCCAGTCTACACGAATACTAACACGGTTTCAACGAATGCGGCAGCAAATACTAATCTTTGAGTTGATTCTTTGGGCTTAAGGCGATCTAATAGATAAGGTACCTCATTTTAATATCTGTTTCTTCCCGGGGTTTTCAAAATTTTTTAAACTGTCCTTCATCTATCACAAATATTTCTTTCAGTGTATGTAGTACCATCATTTGGATGCAAAGTAAAATTGTGGGTCTCCCTTAGCTCGTAGGATTAGCGAATTAGTTTAAGCAATAACGACATAAGCTAAACCTCTAATCTCAGATCCGCGTGGCCTCGCGGAGTTTATTTATTTATTTATAAATCACGTTACCGATTTCGTTGTCACTATTTTACCGACTTTATTTACGAAGCTGACTCCGCACTGCTTAACAGGTTGCAAACATCAAACCGTGTTTCATGCAATTTACCTAATTTCCTTAAATACTTTACCGATTAGTTTTCGTGTTTTTTTACCAAAATACGAGCAAGCAGTCCTTTGCGATTCACTGTAGTCGTAACTTCTTTAATTAAATAACTCTCTTTCAGTTAGCCCAATGCATGCTTTAGATTTACTAAACATCCGAATATCATTGCATTCACAAAGAATGTAGTGTTCTTTTGAAATAGCTAAAAAAAACCTCATGGGGAAGGCAACGTAAATTATTCCTGCAGAACTTAGACTTTTTACGAGGTTTCTACAACAAAAATAAAGTTGAAGAAAGAATTAAAAAAGAAAATTGCGATTGAAAACTCCCGATAATATTCGTCAGTAGAAGTCGGAGTGTGGCTTCGAAGCGTCGCATCATATAGACGCGTGGAAGGCCCGAGAACTTTTTATGAACCTGATAGTCAATCTGGAAACTTTGTATACGACAAAGAATTTTGAGTAAAATGGAAATAACGACTCATAAATAAACTTATATTGGAAGCAGGATATGACACTCAATCTGCAGAAACAGCGGTAAGTACTGGACAAGCCGCTTCTTTTGTTTATTTCTAGACAGTGAGGGAAGATATCTTCATCCACTAATGTTGAACGGCAGAGACATCTTAATGAACTGATTAAATACCGTTGGAATCCTCAGCAGTCTTTGAAGGAAAAACTTAAAAATTGCTTACATCTCTTATCCTAAACTGATACGGGAATTAGGCGCGAATAGCTTCCAAAAGTGAAACAAGAATTCCTTATTGAATCTTCCTCACGCAAGCTGAAAAACGTATTGTGCTAATTGCATCAGACGGACAAGGGCTCAACCTCTCCACTAATCAGACGCAAAGACTTAACGACAAATTGCATTTAATTAAATCCATGCAATGGAGGCATTAAACTGAATTTATTACGAATGACTGTAAATATTCGATTATTTTAACACGGAATAACCAGTTTCTTTATCTCTTTCCGATGTATACTCGTTATTTATTAACAAAAAAAACACAGAACAAATTGTTTCTACTGCTATTTTTCAAAATCATTTCGTTCCCTTCCATTACATTGTCTATTAAATCGCTTATGAGGAAAGTTCATTATGTTGCCGATATACTGTGACGTTAAGATTGCGGTTCGTTACCGACGAATAATTCGCCACCTTCTAAAGTTTTACTCCTTATATCAATGGTTATATCTGATTTCATTTTCTCAAAAACCTATCTTTGAGGTACTTCACAGCTATTTAATTTTATGTGTCGTTTAAGTAATTTAGTAATATTGCATTGTTTCTTTTACTCAACTTTCGCACACTAACACACTACCCGTTCATAACTGAGGTACTTAAATAGGATACTAACAGTTCATGCTTATCAATCAGTGTTACCAACTAAAATATTTGTTTTTTTTTTCCTTGGTTGCTGAAGTCTAATTAAAATTTAATTTCGTTATCACTCTTTTCGCAGCAGTTAGAATTACATAAAACTTCGCAGGGTGATCTGCAAGCTCTTTAGGCAGACTCATGAAGAGTTTAAATATATCAAGCATCCCGCTGAAGACTGTCCAAGACTTCCGTCGAAACGTCAAGGAACCAATGGACATCGCATATCATCCCGAGACGTTTTCAGTTAATTTCTGCACCTTCGTATTTTACTGGTTTGACTCGCATGACTGGAGGCGTAGTAATGTTTTACGATCCTCTGGCTGCGTCATTTCAGAAGTAATCTGCGTTAAAACGGCGGCGTGGGGCTCGGCTCGAGGGAGGCAGGCGATAAGGTGTCCAGGAATAGTGCGGACGGCAGCTATCAGCCCAGGCAGACGACACGGCGACACGCGCGTGCGTGACACAACCCAACACACACGCCGACTCCTTTGTCTGTGTGCTAAACACTCACTGCTTTGTGCCGAGCGTGGTGGGAGAGCGCTAACGGTGTGGCCTCTCATTCTGGAGAACGGGAGTTCGCAATCCCGTCCGGGCATCCAGATTAAGGCTCTTTATGGTTTCCCCAAATCGCTCCAGTTGAATGCAGGGATTCATGGCCGAAATTCTTCCCGTTCTTTGTTCCAGTACCCTCCCATCTCTAATGATGTAGACGTCGACGAGGCGTAAAGACATGAGCAAAAAAACACTGCTTTGTATCTGACTTTGATTAGTCCTATGCTGTTATGGTTAATATTTGCTGCATTTATGACATCACCCATAGTAACGTCAGTAGTTAGTACTTCGTGCAGCTGTAGTTCGCTAAAAATTTCACACACATTTTCAGGCAACTGTGATCTTTAGTCTAGAATCTGTATTCAGCCAACTTTGATGGTTGTTGTGTCTTAAAGCTGATTTTATGTTTTGTTTCATTCTGTGTGCGGAATATGAAATCTAACTTTACTTCGATACAATTAAACTATATGCAGTTAAACTGACGAAACAGTTGGACGAAGTTTAGCTTTACGCAGTTTTAATCATAAATAACAGTACACTAGAGTAATTTCTACAAACATCTAACATCACTAAAATGTAACTAAATACCCATAAACTAGTCTTTGGGGTACTTACCAGAATCAGGGAAGACCGATAAGGAGTAGAAACACATCATACTTGTCATGTTAAGTATGTGCGAGGTGTGGAAATTACACCCGAAGATTAAAATAGTACACAAATGGAAAGATGGGTTATTCGAGAAAGAGAATTATATTAGATTCTCTGTATCTAAGTTTACTTTTCTCACAAAGCAAATCTTTCTTTCCATCGTCAAAAGACTAAGTTCTCAGTGGATTCCCAATACCAACTACCAATATCGGCATAGCCTGTTTAAAGGACGATCGCTAATTTCAGGGCCCAGTCGAAGCAGATGATAGAAGCTTGAAACGATGTCAGTGACATGTACGAAATAAAAATTTGTATTCTTTGCAATAAATCCCAAATGTTGTTTCTTTTCCTACTGTACGAAAACTTAGTTACGCAAGTGCTGAGCTCCCGTCTCGTGAAGTTTACGTAAACTCGTTGCAGAATAGAGTCTGGCACTGATCCCGTGCACATGCAGTCCACTGACAATAGCTTCGGTTGTTCCACTCTTTACAGTCGAAGCTGCAGTGTATTCAATGATGACGGAAATAAAGAAGTCTTCATTTTTCGCGAAACTTTAATGGTCAACCCATATTTTTCTTTTAGATTTATTATTTTCCATATAACAGTGCCAAGGACGGTAAAAAAAATTATGTTTTTGTGAGTACGGATTTTACAAAGTACTTCTCTCTTGTAAAAGAAAATCTCCTTCCATATTTAATATTACAGTAGCACAATAAAAAAGTAAAAAGCGCAATCAGGTACTTACAAATTGTTGCTATTAAGTTTTTCATATTGAACAGGATATTAAATTAAGATTTCAAAAATTGTTTATTCAAAATCTGCTTTATAACACTGTTATATTGAATTGAAAGTAAAAATACTCATACACTTATTCAAATTAACATATTCACCTCGTAAGAACACGTTTATAATGAGGAGAAAAAAGTATTGGTTTGTTTGAAAGATAGAAATTTGATGGAGTGCGTGATCAATTCTGCGAAACGCTAAATGTGTATTAGTTCTGATAAAAATTCTCTTTGTTATCAGATATTAATACCATCTCAGCAATCATTTTAGATTTCAAACTACAGGTCATTTGTGCTATGCTTTAGAACCAGTATTTACTTCTAACCAATAGTCACCCAGTCAGGTCCCGCACTTTCTGAACGAAATGGCCGTCCGTCAGTAGCACGCTGATAAAGTTGTAAAGTTCAGTTCATAATAACTTAAACACGATAATAACTATAAAATTGAAACACTTAGGGTGGTGAAACAATCCTAAGGATCAATTTTCTTTGGTAATCAACGTGGGTATGAAATGAGAGTTGGAAATCCGATGTCAAAATGTTTCCATTTTCGTTTTATTTCACGATTTGTGTAGGTTGTTGGAGAGAAATCATAAAAAACTAACATTCTTCCCCTTTACGTCCAATAGAGCGCATCAAAAATATCTTAAAAAATGTGAAGGTAGGCTTTTAAATTTTACAGAAAAAAATACAAATCATTCTCGAGCTTATTGTTTTCACAAAATATCTAAATCAGTGATTTTAACAAATTGCCTAAGCAGGTAGTTTGTTTCGACATTAAATCACATATATAATTCGATGAAGAATTTCATTATTCTGGAGATAAATACCATAGCTTTTTAACAAAATTTCTATGATAATTTAAAGACATGCAAAAATTCTTTTCAATTGAATTTCCTAAGTGCTTGGTCTACAATGAACTCTTTTTAAAAACTATCAATTACAGTTTTTTCTTTAAAAAAATTTTACATTTTTTTTCAGTTAATTCAATTTAATAAACCGTCTGGATAAAGAAACCCCAGTGGCAAAAGTAACTCTCATTTGACGGATTTTTTCTTATGATGCACTTCAAAATGTTAATTGAAATGTGCGTAACGAATAATCATTTCCTAGAGGAAACCGAGAGTGGTGGTGTAACGGCTAGCGTTCTGGCCTCACATTCGGGAGGACGGTAGTTCGAATCCCCGTCCGGGCAACCCGATTTGGGTTTTCCATGGTTTCCCCAAATCACTCCAGGTGAATGCCGGGATGCTTCCTTCAAAAGGCCATGGCCAAATTCCTTCCCATTCCTTGCCCCCCATCCTTTCCCGTATCTAAAAGACCTAGTTGTTATAGGAGACGTTAAGCAGTTAAAAAAAAATCCTAGAGGAAAATTTAATTGCCACAAAATAATTGCGGGGTCTTTTGGAGCGTATTTTGTGCAGTAACATTTTGGTCACATGTAGAAAAAGTAGAGACAATTTCGTCTTTTTGATCAATATATAATACATAGCGTAGATTATGGTGGCAAAAAAGAAGAAATTATGCACGGAAGGAACATAAACATTCCACTTAGATTTGTATCCAATGTCAGTTTCTTATTGGCACAAAACAGAAACATGTTTACAGTGCACCGCTTTTATCGTGCAATTTTCCCCAGAGCGACTGAGTCACTAGGGCCTTGGTGGCGGCACTACACTTTTTGGACTGGCTCCAGGATTTGTAACCCAGATGTTACCAATATTCCAAGTATGCTTAAAAATGACGAAATTGTTGCAGTAGATCAATAAAAAATTCTTTAATAGAAAGTATTAGATATGTGTTACATTTATTAGTTTTAGAGAAAGCTAAAATTGATAGATGAATTAAAAAAGATCATTACCTAAACGAACTCAAAACTTGCTGTTATTCGATGATAATTTTTGCTAAATACGAATAAAAGTCCCCAGCAAATTATAACATTTTTATCTGTCAGAGAAATCTTTCAAGCTCGTATTTGTAATATTTTTAATATGTTTCTATCGTGCAAACGTGCTATGTAAACTAATTGTTGCGCAAAGTTATGGTTTTGTCTTTGCTACTGAAGACTGTATGCATTTGCGTAGAGAATAGTCTCCTTGTCAGAGAAGAGAAGGTAAGAACCTACATGGCTGTGTGAAATAGTTTTCTGTACTGTGGGAAATCTTGCAATTTAATTCATATCCATTATTAAGAAAAAATAAAGTCGAAATGTGTCACAGACATAATTAACAACTTTTCGTGAAGCAAAACGACTAGCCATTGTACGTCGACGTTATAGGTAAGACTAAGGGACCCGTTAGTGCTACCAGAATTGCTTTATATTAGCGGGGGAGTAGTGAATTCGTTTATATGGTAAAGTTCCAAATGAAGGGAAACATTAAGAACAAGATTGCTGACTGTATTCCATCTAGCAAGGTAAAAGGAAAACAGACGGTTTTACAAATGAATCGTGATTTTTTAGCTACAAAACTAAAGTTTAGAATAATGATATAATCAGAACAACATAAGAAGCCGCCAAAACGTCTGGATACAGTAAGAATGGGTAATTTAAAAAATGAAGCCTTTAAATTTCTAAGATAAAACTTTGTCAGATATAGTACCAATTCCAGATTGTTAAATATAAGAGGTACAGATTTTATTCTCCTCTCTGCATGGTGTCTAAGAAATATCAGAATCAGGAATAAAAGTGTTCAAAATCAGTAGTAATTTGTTTATGTGTTTCTATAACCAAAAGTGAAACAGCGTTTTATTCGGAATTGGAAGAACGCCGTTTATGAATTAAGGGAAGAAAATCAATAGCATTCAACGATAGTTCAATAAATTAGGCTTCAATATATACTTTGGACGTATAATATCATTTCTGAAGAGTTCAGAAACGGCAACGAATTAAGTACAAACTGTTGCGTTGTCTTGCGTAGCATACGCACTATCGTTTTTATGTTTTATGCCACTTCATTATTACTGAAATGATTACAGAAATATAGCATTTTTGAAGGCAACGCTTACAGAAAGCTTCAAATACTTCTAAAAGGGAGTGATTTTTCAAAAACATGAAACCTGATAGTATACCCATTCCAGAGAAAATGCAACACTAATTAAGCCGAGGGCACTATACGGATTACAATGGCTAATCCTGAATAAGAGAGTGAAACTGGAGAGGAAAGAAAAGAAAATATGTAAATGTTAGTGCCAAACTTTTTGAGAAAGAGTTAAAATTAAGATTAATACAAGAACACAGTAAAAAAAAATAAAAAGAATATTGAAACTTGTACAGATAGGAGAATTGTAGGTTGACCAAGAAAATATTCTATTCTAAATTAAGAAACAGTTTAGAATGGCCGAGAGAAAGAAGAGGGAATTTGGAAAGACTCAGAATTACAAAACACGTAATTATAACACAGAAGGCTTTAGAAGATTCATTGACGCTGCAAAATTTTCGTTTCTCCGAAACTACAACCCAAGAGATTAATGTCAGATGAACACAGGAAGACCAGAGGCACACACCTATGTGCAGCCCGCTTGTTGTTGGAGCGAGTGGGTTTCCTACCTGAGTGCAGGGCGGCGGCGAGCAGCAGCAGTACAGAGCCGGCGGAGTGCCACCGCATGGCGGAGCTGGCAGAACTGGAGCTGCAGGTGGAGCGGCGGCGGCGGCGGGCGGCCGAGTGACGCCGGGCGGGCGGCGAGGCCAGGCCAGGCGCTCAGTGCCCGGCACAGTGGCGACGCACAGTGGAGCGGCCAGGCACACGGCCCCCTCACGCTAGGGAAACCACGTGTATCATAGTCTTCCCGGGCAGCCGGATAGTGTCATAAAAAATTACTGCGTGTTGACAAAGTCCTCTCGTCTTCACCAGGTGTCTTCGAGGTATCTATCAAGAATCTAGAAGTTGACATATCAACTGGGTCTTACATTTGCTGCGTTCCTGTTTGCGGACTGCAAGCGTCGATTTACATGCTACACTCACAAAGAGTCCCGTATTTCTATTGAAGGTGATGTAACTGAGTCTTCTGGGAGACAGTGCAGGAACAAGATAAGGGATAGATTTTCATAATTCGAATCTGTTGTCTGCAACGAAAATCTATTCTACTGTATGGGCAAACGATGTTATGCCGAGTGCGTAGCGCTTCGTAATAGAGGGGAGAACATTGTAATTCTTAGTTCGTTTTATTGATTTTGGAAACTTATGAACAGCGTAACTTCTGGTCCTGTGAAGCTGCGACACACAGTTTGGTCTCAAATCGTCAGCTGTCGTCAAGATCCATCGATTTCGTGTAGTTGGGTAGATGCGATGAGGTGGCATGTGATTGAAGTATAAAATAAGCAAAGATCAGTTCAATGTCGGCCTTTACACGTGAAAAAGCATACAGATATCGTAGATGGCTGGAGTCACCATCCCATAAGCAATTTGGTGTTACCGATGAACACATGTATAAGCGAGTTATGCGCTATTGTGAACGCAAAAAAGCACCGCGGTGTCAGCAGTTTGGAGTATCACAATGAATGGATGTCTCATCTAGTCTTCAGGAAACAAGTGTAAGTTAATAGACTACATCATATAGTTTTAATCTGAAGAGAGATCAAATGAAACAATATACATTTAACAATATCTTTCGGACATTTTAATGAATAAATTTCACTCAATTTCGGAATGTACAAAGATATGGATAAATGAATCCGGCAGCGCCAGTTTTACAAATAAGTCCTACACATAATGAATTTGCTTAAGCCATGCTTTCTTTAAACAGAGCACGGTAAATGTTCGGATATGGTATCTAGGACGACATGGTATCAAAACAAAGTCAGCCTTCTGGAATTCGTATTTTCATGGCGTTCTATCCCGTCTCCAAATCCATCTTCTATATTAAAAATTTCACCTTAACTGCGCATATTACAGTGAGCCGCGTAACTCAGAAGACGGTGACTTTAGGCCGCACAACTAGGTTTCGGTCCCCGATAAAGTGAAGGATTTTTCTTGATAGTTCAAAGAACATAATGAACTACTATACAGGCTCATTCAGTCAGCTAGCAATTAATTACCGAGGAGGAAACTCCTCAGCGAAGGACTCGAGTATTGTGCTGACACCTCCACCTTCTACCTTCTGTCAAACGAATGGCCAATAACAGTCTTAGCATTGAGTTTAACACACATTGCATCAATATGGCAACTGTGAATTCTCGTGAATTGAGACTAGTTCACATTTTGATAAAAAAAAATTAGCAGTATACTCTTTTAAACTGATATCGTTATCAGATTCCGTATAACTGCTACTGTGACCGATAAATACTTCATTCCTGATCTGTAGCTCAACATTATATAATATTTTTTGTAGTCACCTGTTTGAAAAGCCATCGGATAGTTTCTTAATATCCAACGAAGTTAATCCTCTTATTTTTTATGTGTTTTGTGTGTAACATTTGAAAAATCTTTCAGAACATTTCGTCTTTCACATCGTAATTCATCATTACGTGGATTCTCTTAATACTATCCGAAATATTGACAAAATTATGATCCTCAGATTTTGAACAGACGTCTACGATAATTCAAATCATGATATTATTAACACTGAACTACTACGTATTGTGTCAATATGGTTGTGAATTAAAGTAGTGCCATTGTTCATCATTTGGCATATACTGTTATTACGAACAGCTTAATTATTAAGGAAAATTTTGTCAGTGCTTCATTTCATAGTAGCGACGTCGGTGCGAAAGGGGAAGAAAAATATTCGTATCGGTGTAATGAATTACTTGATTTCAACAAGTTACAACTAATTCATTTAGGTACGAAAAGTCACCCAGAGTTGTTTATATGTGAACAGACAGAACTGATGTTAACACTGATCACCGACTGCTAAGAGGAATTGTCAGGATTCGATTTTTTCTGGATAAACCCACAAGATCTATCTGATAGTTTCACTCTCAATTTTACTAACTACCTTTTTATTTTTCGAATTGGATA
Source organism: Vandiemenella viatica (assembly GCA_031002005.1). Classification (NCBI taxonomy): domain Eukaryota; kingdom Metazoa; phylum Arthropoda; class Insecta; order Orthoptera; family Morabidae; genus Vandiemenella; species Vandiemenella viatica. The sequence goes on from JARYHS010008074.1 coordinate 257,062,501, forward strand.
AGAAATTTAAATTCAATAAAACGATCTGTTTGCTGTAGAAATTTTTCTTAGAAAATGTTGTCAATTATTTTAGTAGTAAATAATACATACGGGACATGGCGATAATATTTTTTTAAATGGAAACAGTTAAATTCATTGACACAAGAGCTGGTAAAACCCATTCATTTCTTATTAGTTGAAAGTTAGAACTGAATTTGTCAGTTCTGCATTCAGCTGGGTACAGAACTATGAACTATGGAGCTTTCTAGTGGAAATTCTGTAAACAGTACTTACGCAAATTTTTGCGCCAATTCTCACTCTTCGGTTAAATTCCTCACTCCGTTACATACCTGGTATGAGAACAAAAGTCTTCTTGTTCTTATTGCAGTGCCTTCTACTTGGGGAAGGTAAATGGTCATTACTTTAGAAAAAAAAAAACGAATCTAATCATTGTCGTAGAATATTAATTTTCGCATTCATTAAGATTGCCGACTAACTTGATAGTCGATACAAAAAGAACGTTTGTCATCGATTCACCTTTAAAGGCAGACGTCACACGATAGTTGTGGTTAGCAGAGCTTGCGGTACAAATCGCAGCCAATTCTGTCCAGGAAGAAGGAAGAAGCCCTTTGACCAAATCGTCGACATTTCAAAGTCGGAAGAGGTGGCATCTGGAGAGCACAGCTACTAACTGCCAACCTTGTATTATGTCAATTTACACGGAGAAAATAAAGAAAAATAAACAACTGAAGGAAAGAGTACTTTTACAGTCGAATGTTGGTGAATCCAGATTTGTAATTACTTCGTTTGGGAAGTATTTGGTTGAAAATAAAGCAGTTCAGGCGAATAAAGGCGTTTACATATTTTTTATGGAACTGCAAGATCTGAAAGAAAAACCAAGAAATGTATTTTCACAGGTAATACCTGCAAATGAATTACCGGAACGACAACGTCAATAAATCACTATTAATATAGATTTTTCAGAGCTTTTAAAATAAATTTCAAAATCGGTTTGGCGTTTGTTCAAGGGTTCTAAATTTTTTTAATATGTTCAAATAAATTGTACGATACAGTTTCAAACAAACATTAAATCTTTTAAAAGAAAAAGCATGTTAATATTAACACAGACCATTAAAAGAGATTCACTAGATTCACAAAGGGGATAATGCCCTGATGATATCCCTGGTCGTAGGGCGTTGAGGTTTGTAATACTCATTACTCATTAGTTACCTGCAGTTAATAATTCCATCTTATACCTTATGATTCGTCTGTCAAGATGATATTATCACTTAACGAATTATTTAGGTATAGATGGTATCTTAAACAATAATTTATAATATAAAAAAATCAGGAATACCCTTCAGAGGAATCTGTATGAGACAAGCACAACTGTGCATGGCGAGATTGCTCTGAATTAAATTGTCAGTCTAATATTCATGCGTGTCTCATGATATTTAGAGAAAGGAATGTTGAGATTTTGTACGAACAGATTTTTAGCCGGAAAACAGGAAGTAATCATTAATCACCATTTGAAGTAGTCTCAGGGTAACAGAAAAAGATGCTGATAAACTCTAATGTTTACTTAAATATTGGTGAAAGTTATATTAGTTGCCATTTTCATTTACGATTGCTTACTGCACTTCACAGTTGTCACTTGTGACAGATTAGCAAACTAGCATGCAGCACCGTCATTGATTTGTGTTTTCCAATTATAAATAGGAGCTACCGTCCTAAAACTATCTGACTTTATGTCCTCTAAAACATTGCATTCTATAGTTTCTTCCACTGCTCAAGTTGCTTAATAACACAGCTGTACACTCTGCTCACTGCAGATATACAAAGTTTTGTCAGTTTCTCGCTTTCGGTATCGTTGGATAATATTTGGAACATAATCCACATTTTTAGTTTCGAATTGAGGAGTTATAAAAGAGAAAGGTTTTTTTTTGTGGAAAAGGAATATTTTGGCATCCTATAAAATGAGAAGAAGTTGTTTGTGGGTGGAGGCTGTAGTAGAGATTGTAACGCATGTATTGGCAATGAGGTTTGTAAAGATTTTGAGTGATGAATGAGGAATAATATTAGGAAGAGAAGATGTGTCTATGGTGAAAGAGAATGACTAAAAACTGGCACTTTATTTCAAGCATAAGAGAGTTTGAATGTTTTCAGTCGTATGGAATGGAGTCGGGGACTCGAATTAAGCTGTAGAGGTTGATACTTAACGAAATACTTCAAACTTTGAAAAGTGGATATTACATTCGATTTGAGGTGGTAAATTTGTTAGTATTTTAATTAAATCAAAACAGTTGTTAATGACTTATTACATATAGATTGTTCACTACTGGCGCCTTCACAACTGACAGATCACATATCAAAATATTAATTATGAAATGAAAGTATTCGTCGAAGATTTTAAATTAATCGGAGTTTATCAATGATCAGATTTATTACAATTGATGAAGCAGTAATCCTTCATTAAGATAAATACTTGAACATTAATTCGGAATATTGAATAATAAAATTAGTTAAAACATATCACAACGATTGCAGAGTAATGATACATTCGTTCATTTATGTAAGTTGGGGATACAAAGTTCAGCTGGCGTGAGATTCTACAGGGTGTTCACGAAAGGAGTCACTAATTTCAAAATTAAAATCTCGAAAACAGAGATCGACAGAAGAATGCAACAAATTATATTTTTGTTGTGAAAGCTGTGAGAATTTCATACGGAAGTTTAGAAAAAAGTTCCTATAAATAGTGCTTCGGCGCCCAGAGCAATCAGTTCCACCGTTGAATGAGGCAGCAAAGGACGTTAGTGTACAGATCGAAGAAGTTGAAATCATGTATTTCACTGAACAACGTAGAAGAACTTGACTCATTGATCTGTGACGCTACTGAATCCATTTCCGTCGGACATTGCAGGACTACAGCTATACTTTCCCGTCGCTCCCGTGCCACGATCAGTTCTTCTCACTCAGCTGAGGAATAGTAATGTCCTCGTCCCCAAAAGGATCTGACTTCCCTAGATCTGGAGCACCTGAAGGACATCAGTAACAAAGATAACCAAAGGCAAAACCAGAATTGAGAATTTATGCAGTTCCTTCCATCCTTCGAGAGGAAACCTTTGCTTTATCCGTATTGATTGCCCTTTCTCAACTCCTACAAATATTTTGTTATATCTCAAAAATATTGGTCTTCTACATAGAATACATATATGCTGTGTCGAGTTGATATTTTTCTAGTCGCATTCCATCTTACAGTGCATGTGCCATCCTAATGCACTCAAACATGCAAAAAGGATCAACTCATACAAAATGATCACTTCCTTGTCATAGACTATCTGGAATCGGAATTACTTAGTTAACACCGTTAGCAGGATAATGGCACGCTTCGCTGAGAAATTTATGTCATTGGACAGGATACAGAAGTTAATATGAAATATTTATCTGTTTCCATTTTGTTCGGGAGTGTGGGGCGGGCAGAGGCGCGGCCAGCGCTACACCGGAATGGACGAAGTAATAAATTCATAAACGCCCGCCCCTGGCTGCTGCGAATTTCGAGGCGTGTTGGGTAGCCCATCAGCTCTTTCAATCATACTACATGGGGAGTGCGAAAATTTCGCGAATGATGTGCCATGAATAACGATTTAGGTGGTTAGTAGGAGGATGAAAGACGAATCGGTTTGTTTATAGCAATTGGTTAATTGTCAACTGAAATAAGTATGTAGCAGAACACTTACAACTTAGCTGAACAAAACACAGTTTATCTATATCTCCAACACTATGTGAGTCCGTTTCATCTTCTTTAAGAAAGAGGTGTGCACAACAATAAGTTGTACGGAATAATTCTTGGAACCTTCTTGCTGTAACATTTTTGTGCAGTGGCAATAAATTTGTTAGTGATAAAAAATGTCTGCGTTGCCCCGCCAGCTGTTGCCTTTGAACAGCCTGTTGTTTCTGCCCGTGGTTGCGCTTACTTTCTCATTGCTGCGCAAGTCGCTGATCCTCTTGTTCGGACTACACGTGGTGCTCCTATCTAGCGGAAATACTATCAATCCTTATCGACACCAGCGAAGGATAGCAGCTTGACCCTGGACTATGGCATACCCGCGACCTTGATTGTTCGTAAGTTTGCCATTTGCTGGTTTAATTTCGAAAAAATCCTTTCTTAATTAATGAGGTTACCATAGTGGAGAACTTAAATCTTTAAAATTAAACCTCGTTTATCGATTATGGTTAAATATGAAGGGAGGAAGACGGCCTGTCACAAGAAAACGCCTTTTAGGAATAATATATACGATAGACCTGTTTTATTACAAGGAGCGGCTGAAAAGATTGGCTCTGAATAGTAAGGCGTTTGCTAATGGGAGCAGAATTAATTGTTGCTTAGTGGTCGTGCAGTTCAGTGGAGATAAACTCGGTTAGTCACTCACTCCAAGACTGCGAAGAATAGCAGCACGGAAAGATTAGTAGTGGGATGTTTCCGTGGAGTGATAAAGCGGCTTGGAGCCGAGGTACAGTCTGGTTCTTTCAATCAGTAAACAACAGCGGCACAGTCATATTTGAGAGAAGGGGAAGTTGAAATGCGCGCGTGGAAAATGTTTACGTAAATAAAGGAGTCGGCCTGTTACAATGAGGCCATAATATCACATAATTTGCGGTCCTCGCGGTTCTGCTAACAACGGTCAATGATTATGCTTACAGCGGCTTATATTTAAGGTGAACTAGTGTAGTATATTAAGAGATCGGCAGTTTGGGAGCGACCAACACTTAAATATAAGGCTTCAGTGAAAATCTTTCGAGTCATTTATGGTATCCTACGCCACTAAATGGATTGACCTGGCTACACATGTCAAGGCTGGTCCGAGTCAATCTAATGATATCCTGGAGCTCATAATGACGGTTCTAATATGAGCTACTACATAAAGCCACCAGCAGAAAACAATCTCGGGAGGACGGCAGTTCGAATCCTCGTCCGGGCATCCAGATTTGGGTCTTCCATGGTTTCCCCAAATCACTCCAGGCGTATGCCGGGATGCTTCGTTCAAAAAGGCCATGGCCGAATTCCTTCCCGTTCCTTGTCCCCAGTCCCGTCCCGCCTCTAATGACCTTAGCCGTCGACGAGGCGTTAAAAAAAAATTCTAACAATTTAAACGAAACTGTCTCAGACAGTAGTTCCATCACACGTAAAATTAATAAACAACAGCTCAAACGTGTTATGTTAGATCAGTGAAATTGTCATATTACAATATCATCCAATCCCTACTTTTGCTTGTTTTCTCTGTTAATTGTCAATGTTGGAATTGACTTTATTATTCTTATTGGAAATATTGGTATTTTAGGTGAATATTCATACTCTAAGACATTAAGTTATGCATCGAAACAACTTGGTAGGCACGTGTTGCAGTGTTGGCAGAGGTTGTTTGTTCATCAATCTGCTGATATGCTTACTACTAAATGCCGATCACTGACGTCAATAGAAGTCTTCCTCAGAATTTCACCAGTATAGCGACAGTCATGGATTAAATAATATCTTTAGCCGCTCTCACCAGTTACCTTAACGTGCCAGTATGTGCCAGTATTTTTTCCAACTTATCATTATGTTAACTTAGCCAGAATCGACGCTAGCTAGGAACTCGACCTTGCAGCAACCACGTATTGCCTGTATTATGCAGCGGTTAGTGATCTATCAAACAAGATTTTACCAGTTAGATGTTTTCGTTCCATTGCTAGAGGTAGTGGTAATTTCCACTTGAACCTGCTATTATCTTGCAAACTGCTAATTATTATAATCACCGACTCCGTACTGGAAATACGGATAGTTCAGCATGACTCAATAGTAACATTAGATAGCCCTCAAGACAAGAAGACTGAAGAAGCATCAAGATGATAGGTTAGATTAGATCGCCGAAGAAGACAGAAGACGAAGACAATAGTTTGAAATCCTTCAGGTTAGCCAACTAAAGCCCACAAACATAGAAAAGCAGTAGACAAACCATTTGGCCCCTTACATCATGTCTCAAACTATGCCACACTTTAAATCCTCAGCAGAACCAACAAGAAATATTTAATTGCACAATTGTCTGTTTCCGTTGCAGAAGATTTCTTGAAATTGTTGTTTGAGAGCAAACTAATAATAAGTCAATTGGCATAGGGTTATAAAGTGTGTCTTTTTCAGTGGGAACTGTTATTGGTCTAAGTATAAGAATCTGTTGAAAAGTCTCTATCCCTTAATGTATTGTATTAAGTGGAGAAGCATTATAGAAACATGCTTGTAGATGCCTGAATCATGTACAAGCAAATAAAATCAGTCTTCAGTCGTAGTAACAGCCACTCAGCTTATGCTTTGACCCTTGATTTGTATTAACAACTATTTAAGCGATCAAATGGTGCAACACGATGCCATCCTGCTATCCAATGCTGTTACATCATTCCGGAGCTACACTATTGTGGGTGGGGCGTGGTATATTGTAAAGGCCGAAAGGCGGTATTACGCAACATCGCTTGTGGACGACAAGTCATAAACATTATTATTTTATAGTGTTTATGTGACAAGTTTTCTAATATCATGTCGTCATTTTTTGGGGAAAAGTTATTTCTTCAACAAAATTTGAACGATTACACAATGGAAATAGAAAAATTCAAACGGCAGAAACATTAAACTTGCTTTAATATTGTCAAGAACTGATAGGCCGATGGAGATTACATGAGCGATGAAAATTCAGAATACTCAAATTGAAAATACAAGTGGAGAAGTGAGAATTCATTGTATAATATGGAGTTCCTCTTGAAGTATGTAAATTTGGAGGGAAAAAAAGTATAATGTTGATGAGGAGTTAGTAAACACTCATATATTAGATGTGGTGCTAGAAATTTTGATACCCAAGCAACTGAAATACTATATCGCTTTCAGAAGCCATCATTCAGTGGTAAATTTGTTGATGGGACCACCGATATTGAAATGCAGGTTGTAGGGGGGATAAAAGAGTTGAAATGTTACGCATATGATTTATTGTATCCAACAACTTGAGAAAACATTCAGTAGTGGTTGGCTTCGAGGGATATATTGAAGGGAAGAACTTCTCTGTGGTCTCGAGTTACTTAGTCGGCCAAATAGTACAGAAAATTTTAATGCCTTTGATGATTTTCAAGTGGAGGGCTTAGACCGAAGCAAAATGTACTTCCACTACCATGCGAAAATGAATGGTTGTCAAGAGAAACAGTTGTTATATACTTTTTCGAGCTAAGGAAAGAAGTAAAGCAGTTTTTACAAGAGATGGGTGGTTAAAATTGGTCCTTCTAAAACATTCTTAGACTTCTTGATGAGCTTAATAGTTTTTTTCAAGATTTATTTATTAGTAAACTAATATGTTTACACTGAGAAATAATATGTATGTGTTCAAAGAGAAGTTGACTCTATGTGGTACGAGAGGAAAGTACTGAAATATTTCTGCTTTTGCAGGAATTTTTGCTTGTTACTAATGTTAACCACATTTAAGGACGTTAATTGGAATTTTATAACAAATTTCCAGAAAATAATTATCTTTATCAAAGTTCTCTTTGCATTAATAATCCTTTCTTTGAAGACTTAATATCAGACATTTTGATAATCGTGGAAGTACACATATCAAACGATATCATTGTTTGAATTCCGTATATCATTCAAAAGAGAATTTCCATCTTTGATTTAAGAAGCTATCAAAGTTCTTTAACTTTTATTTAATCTTGCTATTTGTGTGAAAAACTTTTTCAGCCATGTCAGCAACCATAACAGGGCAAGTGCGAATTGAACCTTGCACATTAGGTTCAGTACTCTCATGGTCAAACACATATCTCATGTGGTAGGACAGACAACAACAAATTGGTGCTTATGAATGTAAATCCCAATAAGGCTCCCGTAACAGACGGTATTCCAACAAGATTCTACTCTATGTACGCAAAGCAAATTGTGCCGTATTTGATGAAATTATATACCGCCTCCTTGGATCAAGGAAAAATACCAGCCGAATGGAAGACCGCCATCGTAAGTCCAGAGTTAAAAATGGGAATGTTAATGATCCTCAAAATTATAGGCCGATCTCGTTAACCTCAATATTTTGCAGGATTTTAGAACATATCATCTATTCAAATGTCATGCGGTTTTTGGATGAAGTGAGCTTTTAAACCCAAATCAACATGGATTCAGAAAAGGCCGATGCTGCGAAACACAACTTCTCTTTAATTCACGACTTGAGCCGTATTATAGATGAGCAATCCCAGGTTGATTTAGTTTATTAGACTTAAAAAAGCTTTCGACACTGTGCCTCACACTAGGTTACTTAGGAAACTTCGCGGTTACGGCATATCTAGACAAATATGCGACTGGGTTGCAGACTTTTGAAGGACAGAACACAGTGTGTAGTTCTCGACGGTGAGCGTTCATCACTTACGAAGTGAGGTCCGGGGTTCCCCAGGGAAGCGTGATAGGGCCTCTGTTGTTTCTCATATACATTAATGATTTGTGCGACATAATAAGGGGATGAAAAGATTATTTGCCGATGATGCTATTATTTATCGTGAAATCACAACCCAGGACGACTGCGCTTTGTTACAAGACGATATTATGAAAATAATTGCGTGGTGTAAAGATTGGCAGTTGGAGTTAAACGCTAAAAAGTGCCAAGTCATGCGTGTAAGTAAAAAGGTGACACCATTTAGCTTTGAATACAATTAATGGCACTGTCCTTAGAACGGTAGATTCCGCTAAATACCTAGGGGTAACAATTCGTAATAATTTGTCGTGGAATGAGCATATCGAGAATGTAATGGGAAAGCAAATCGTACTTCGATTTCTAGGTCGTAATTTAAAACAATGCACTCCGGAAGTTAAATCGATTGCATACAAGTCACTAGTGCGGCCTCACTTAGAATATTGTTGCTCTGTATGGGGTCCCCATCAAAAGGGATTAATGGAGGCATTAGAGATGGTCCAAAGAAGAGCCGCCCGATTCGTGACAGGTATATATAGTTGGAGGGAAAGCGTAAGAAGGAGTTAGGTTGGGAAGACCTGGAGCACCGAAGGCGTTGCTCTCGACGGAAGCTAATTGAAAAATTCTCGACTGACGTATTTCGGAATGACAGAACAAATATTGCTACCAGCAACATTCATATCTCGGAATGACCGCGAAAGATAAGAGAAATCAGGGCCAGAACCGATTCATTTCTGTACTCATTTTTTCCACGAGCGATTAGGGAATGGAATAGAAAGGATTTACCGGGCGAGTAAACATAAAATCCGACAGGAGTAGCTTTCGATAAAGCACTCCGGCCATCCTGATCTGGGTTTTCCATGGTTTCCCAGATCGCTCCATGGTTCCTCACAATAGCCCATGGGCGCCTCCTGCCATATCCCGTATATCCCTTCCAAACCATTACCTTTCCGATAGGTGCAATGCACCCTCCGCCACATACTTTTAGTGAATCGCGGAGTAATAGTAATAATAATTGGTACACAAATCAGTTGCTGACACATTTTCATGTTAGGTAGTGAACTCCGCTGCACGCTCTCCAACGCAGAGTCTCGTTGCCGCTCGCGCTGGCATTGCCACTTATTACTTATATATATATTACAGGTACATTTTTAATGCCATGCACCTGGAATTTAAACCATTTTAAACAAAATTATGTCAGCATGTGGCAAAGTAACCTCAAAATAAGAGCTAATACATATTTGATCATTAGTATATTAGACATAAATGTGTTTAGTATTTTTCATTTAAATAGGGTTTATAGCGTATTTTGGGGCCAAATTTCAAGTTCCTAAATAACACTCTGTTTGGTAATAAAAATGATCAACACTTGACATCTAGCCGGCCAGAGAGTAGGAGGCGGGGGAAATAGACGCAGGCTGAATTACGCAGTTTGAATGGCGCGGGCTATGCCCCGTTCCTGCTACACCATTCTGGCAGGCATAACAACTACAGCGCCACCCACGCCAGAAATATTCCACTTGCGTTGTGGAAGTAGTAAAGTGAGGTTTACCCTGATCGGCCAGATCATTATGACTACTACCTACTACCCACATAAACCCGCCCAGGCGATAGTAGCGTCACCAGAGGAGTAATGACTCCTAGTCAGACACAAGCACGATGCATGTAGTATTAGAGAGCGTGCCATCCGTGTTTAGAATGAGGAAGGCGCACGATATATCTGAGTTTGACCGAGGGCAGATTGTGAAGGCCCGGAGGCTCGGCACGAGCATTTCGGAAACTGCACGACTAATCGGGTGTTCGAGGAGTGTTGTGGTTGTTTTCAACAAATGGCGCAACCAAGGGGAAACCACGTCCAAACGTCGAGGGGTTGGGCTGCCACCCCTGTTTACAGATGTCGGACATCGTAGGCTGGGCAGACTGGTAAAATAGGACAGGCGGTGAACTGTGGCGGAATTAAAATCAGACTTTAATGCTGGGCAGAGCACAAATTTGTGTGAACACACAGTGCATCGAACACTCCTAACGATGGGCCTGCGCAGTCGACGACCCATGCATGTGCCAATGTTAACACCACGACATCGGCAACTACGTCTGAAATGGGCACATGACCATCGTCAATAGACGTTGGCGCAGTGGCAGAGCGTTGTGTGGTCTGATGAATCCTGATACCATCTTCATCTTGCCGACGGGAGGGTCGGAATCCATCATTTTTCAGGGGAACAGCTTCTTGACACCTGTACTGCGGGATGGAGACGAGCTGGCAGCAGCTCAATTATGCTCTGGGAAACATTCACGTGGGCATCCATGTGTCCAGTGAAGCTCGTCAAGGCACCATGACGGCCAATAAATATTGCACACTGGTTGCAGACCACGTACACTCCTTCATGACGACCATGTGTCCCAACGGCAGTGGCATGTTGCAACCAGATATAGCGCCATGTCACAAACCAGGAGTGTGATGGAGTGGTTTGAGAAACCCAGTGGTGTGTTGCAATTGATGTGCTGGCCCTCCAATTCGCCTGATCTGAACCCGATCGAACGCTTCTGGGATGTGATTAAACGTGCCGTCAGAGCTCATCGCCCACCTTCCCGGAATTTAAGGGAATTATGTGTGGGCAGATGTGGTGCCAACTCCCTCCAACGACCTACGAAGGCCTCATTGCTTCCATGCCAAGACTCGCCAAAGGCAGACGTACCGGCTATTAGATATGTGGTCACAATGTTCTGGCTGATCAATGTATTTTCAATGTGTTTAATGTAATTTTTGTCAGCTGTATTTTGCAAGGTAAGTGCTGCTATAAGTTGCTTTTATGTTGTTGTTGTTGTTGTTGTTGTTGTTGTTGTGTTGTTGTTGTTGTTGTGTTGTTGTTTTTTTTGCAAATCAACTACTAGCCCTAGATTAATATTTCTATTAATTGTAGATTAGTCTAGGAATTCAAATTAAGAGCCCACTAGGTTGGTCACCGAACTCACTTTGTGGTATTAGCACGCGGCTCTTTAAGTGCATGGTATTCCCCCTTCATAATTAAACTAGTAGATCATGTTTTCAATTCCAACGAGTTTTTTTTATATTTCAGATGACTGGAGGTTTATAAAACAAAAACGCAGAAAAAAAGGACACAAGAGTAACTTCATAAGGGGCTTGATGCCATAAAATCAGGAAGAAAAATACGAGAACTATCAAGGACTTATGGGATTCACTAAGCTACTCTCCGTACAAAAATGAAAGCTAAAAATAACAAGGTTCCATAACTTGAAAGAAACCCAAAATTTTTATTGAACAGGAAAATGAGATTAGGGATTATGTTTTTTTTTTTTTTTTTTTTTTTTTTTTTTTTTTTTTTTTTTAACAGTTTAACGTCCCTTTTTAACAACGTGGTCTTTAGAGACGGGAAAGGATGGAGGCAAGGAATGGGAAGGAATTCGGCAATGGCCTTTTGAAGGAAGCATCCCGGCATTCACCTGGAGTGATTTGGGGAAACCATGGAAAACCCAAATCTGGATGCCCGGACGGGGATTCGAACCGCCGTCCTCCCGAATGCCAGGCCAGAACGCTATCCGTTACACCACCACGCTCGGTATTATGTTATTACAATGGCCAAGCTGTTTTATGGAATTACAATCGCGTTTGAGTAAGCAGAGACTAACAAGATCGCAAACAATTTTGATAAGTCATCAATGTTAGCTGGTTCGGATTGTCTAGCTCTATTTTTAAAAAGAAACCCGATTACTAGCCTAGAAAACCTGAAGCAACTAGCATTAACAGAATAGAGACATTTAATTAAGAACAGGTTAGTACATATTTTAAAAATGTTGAGAACATCTTTGAAAAATATAAATTTAAGGAGCAATGTCGATGAAACGGGGTTAAATACCGTTCAAAAGCCCGAGAGAATTTTGGCTCCTAAAGGTGTTAAACAAATAGGGAGAACTACATTTTGGGAAAATTGGGGGAGGGGGGAAACACGTTACAGCGATATATTGTTTCAGAGCTGCTTGCACGTACATTTACCATATGTTCATCTTTCCCAGGAAAATAATATCAAATCTCTTAAGTAAAGTTGGACCAGTTGGAGCAATACATAGTTGTTCCGTCAATGGCTGATCCAATTAGTCATTATTTTTCTAATGGATTTAGCATTTACAGAATAATATAAAATATACTGTTAGATAATCATAGTAGCCACATTTCATTTGATATTTATGAGTTTTGTAAAAAAAGAAATTCTATTGTTATGATAACCAAACCTCCACACAATTCTCATAAGCTTCAAAACAATTTCTTGGATCATCGGCAGAAGTAGTTATACTTTGGTAGAAGAGGTCTCAACAGAATCAACTAAAAGGCCAAGTGACAAACATGTTAGTGTATCTAACATATCTCCTATTCAAAAAATAAAAAACAAAATTCTTCCTACGACAAAACAAGATAAAGGAAAGCATAAGGGAAAGTCAGTTATCCTTATAGCTTCCCCAGAGAAGGAAAAACAGCAAATGGAGTTATCAATAAAGAAAGAAAAAGAAGCTATAAAAAAACTGAAGAAAACAAGAAAAAGAATTAGGGATATAGAAGACAAGTACACAGTTCTACTATTTAAAAAAGGCGCAAAGAAGAAACAGACGTCATACAATAAGAAAATCTACTAGAAAGGGAAAGTTGAATCAAAGATGACCTAAATTTTTACTTAAAGGAAATTTGTAGTGATAATGAAATGGATAATTTAGATCCAAAGGCGTTTCCACAAAATGTCTGTTTGGTTTGCGGATAGTTTGGGATGGTACCGCTGTGTTTCGTGTAGTAGGGGGAGCCATGAAGAACTTAGATACAGGAACATTTCAAAAGATTACAAGCGTGATGTTTGCTATACAAGAAAACACACGCCTATAAAAGCTTTTTAAAAAATTATAAGAAATGTTTACAAAACATCATTATTTTCTTCAATAATGTACTTTTTAATATATGTAATTAATAAACTAACCAATAAAGAATAAAAATAACGTGTACTGTCCATTTTTAGACGTTGTTTGTTTTGCGTGTTACTACCCCATACCATGTGAATCATTACACTAAGGGGCGGGGAATACCACGCATATGCACTTTTTTATTTTAATGTTAAAAATGAAGGTAATGTTCATAACTATTTTCAATCGCTTGGAATATGTCGAGAAATATCCATGGTATTGTATGCGATTGTTTTCGTTGGTATTTAATGACGTAATGAACATTTTAAATCGATTTTACCTTAGGTGCGTGTATTTCCCCCACTCTCCCCTAATAAGAATTAGCAGCTAGACTTCTGTAGTGAGCGTTTCAAGAGGTTAGGAATCTTAACATTGATGGTACAGTAAGTAAGCAGTAGTGTCACTTGTAGTCGCCAGTGATACTCTATTTGACGCAAATAGTAAAATTCGCAATGATCTTCTATACTACAAATCGTTGCAATTTGTTCAAAATGGATTCATATATTCAGCGACAGATATCGCCAACCAGCTTCCAGCACATTTTAAATGTCTGGCAAGGTATAAGATCAAATTAAGGAAAACTTTGAAAGAACTTTTACTTGACATCTCCTCCTACTCCATCGAAATATTTCTTCCAAATTATATACAAAATAGTTGCGAGTATCTCATAGAAATGCAATCGTTATAATTAATGTAACATATTATTCTATATGACATTGTATCTAGTGGTGTATACTTGTGTATCGTTTTGTAATGATTTTGACTGTAATTGAATCCTTGGCCACATCGCACAGAGCCATTCCCTTGCACATAAATTCTATGGAAAACAACCATTTTGTGTTTTATTAAAACCTGTTACCGTAGTGGTTTGTCAGTTTTAAATAGGCCAAAAAAATACATGACTTTTTTTGCAGAAGATTTTGTTAATATTGAACGGTTCGACGTAAAACTAAGGCCGATGCAGTACATGTATCATAAATCATCGATGCTGGGGTGAAAACTGTAGTCAAAAATGCAGGTACCACATTTAGATATCGTCCACAAGGAGCTGTAAACTTGTAAGATCATGATAAAGTTTTATTACAAATAAATTTTATTTAATTTATTTAACAGTACTAACTATACACCAGCATAACACCAGTCTATTTTATTTTGTTTTCTGTTCGTACAATTGTTAAACATTCTCGAACAATTTCTTTTAATTTTTAAAATTATTAGAATACTATTGTTATCTATAATTAATGGATTGTTATTGAAACTTACCATTTAATTTAACCTTTATTTGCGAAATTCTTCGAGTTTTAGTCCTACAACAACAATTTTACAACAATTTTCTGTTAGCTAACAGTGAGCCCGTAATGGATTCAAAATATGCGGACTCCCAAGAAGGGTGACATTAACGTTCAAATAAAATATTCTCAGTTTCGTGTCTGTTGAGGTTCAGACTATAAAAAATTTTCGTCTTAAATCAGTCAGACAACCCATAACCGTCTCTCCCTGGTGAACCGACAAAAAGAAACTAAGTAAGATAGCACAAATAAGATGATGCAACTAATGTTTCATTACAGATATTATTGATAGAAAACAATCTTTGTCATATACCAAGGTGAGTATTACAGACACCAGTCCCACGGCTAGTAGTCCAGCTGTTGTCTACTTATGTTTCACACTCCGAGACTAGACTGGATATAAGATACCAGGACTTCGTCGAGATCAGATTACTTAGCTCAAAGATGATGGTTTTGGTCTTGTCTAAGCAACTGGCCTTCATTGCAATTACTGTAACGTTGTCGTTGGTTGTTTGATTTACTTTTATATTACACAACGCCAAAGTCCGTAATACATTGAAATCTATTACTACTACTTTATGTGCTAAATTCATTGTTTCCATTTCCAGCTGATAGAAACTAAAAATTAATGTGACATCTAAAAAAAATGGTTCTCCCAGTTACAACTCTTCCCATTAAAATGAAATATCTTTGTAATGAAATTTAACCTACGTGCGATTGTCATATGGTCCAATGGACCATATTGAGTATGGAATATTTTGTATAAGAGAACGTAATGTCATAAAAATTATCATTTTCAGTTGAATTAAGCTAGATTAATTTAATAGTAAGTATTTGGATTATGACCAAAATTATCTACCATAGAATTTCATAAGGTCACTCACTCACTCACCTCAATAGCTATTGGCTGAAGAACGGTGTCACGTGTCAGCCTTCGCTCGCAAAACAGCGACCAGAGATGAGATACCATGAGAAGAAATCAGTGGTTACGTTCACAATTTAAAAGCAAAGCAACTGCTACCAAATTAATTGCCATAATACACTCATTATGTTTGCTTTTTGTAGCGTTTCATAGTTAAAAAAATACTGATAAATTTTTGCGACTGAAAAAATATTCTGCTTTTCAGTAACATGTTGCTAAAAAAAAAAAAGTTTAAAAAATTACTCATGGTCTCTACTGTAACAATGACTGCCAATTGTCATTCCTGCTTAGCATAAATTTCAATTTATTTAAAACTGTCACTAATTTTGTTGCTTGACCAAAGCTTATGTATTACGATTTATTTGCTTTTCAGGTATGTTTCTGACCACTTATGTAGTTGGTCTTTAATCATGTTCACTATAGGTGAGTTATCGGGTTATTTGAAGTGGACATCAGACCAAATATGTTACCAAATCAACTGGCAATGCATTTCTTCCGAGTTGCTCAACTGTTTAATAATATGTGTATTAAGTTCTATCGCCTTTACATATACTATGACCAATGATTACATTATGAGTGTTTGCCCACTCTCAATAAAAAAAAAAAAAAAAAAAAAAAATAAAAAAAAAAAAAAAAAAAAAAAAAAAAAAAACGTAATGCTTTCAAAGCAAACAGGAATGTTTTAAATTTTGCAGAGTGAACTTTAAGGGTCAAATCCAAGTCAAGTTTGTATTTATGCAAGTTCGAGTGTATGACCTTTGAAATAATTATACGATTGCGCTATCGTCCCTGTTCGTGTTTAATACCTACCTCTATTAATGCTTTTGAGTTCGTCAGGCTCAAGGAGATTTTATTCATCCTGAAACACAGGTCAAGTTTATATTTGGTCAAATCAGGTCATCCTGTCATAATCTTTCATCCTAAAAACTGTAAGTTATCTAGACCCTTGACGATACGCTAAAAACGGTCACGGCCTTACACTAGTGAGAAAATAATTTAAAATGTAGGCTTGTCCTACAAATATACCTCCAAATACCAAATTTTATTGATGTCAAGCTCAGAAAATTGAACTGATAAAACATGTTGCTTCGATAATATCCTTTCAGTAAGCAAGTTCTCATAAAGATGCCAGAGAGTGTGCTTAATGAAAGCTAAGTGTATTTCGATTTGGCTGGTTGTTAGGAATTTTTAAACTTTTTTTTTCAACTTTTAGTGTCCTATTGTAAAATTGATTAAGAGTAATGAATATTTTAATACCAACCTTTTAAAATAAATATTTTTAAGCTTGGAGTACAGGAGTAATATCTCCAAATTTTAAACTTTCCTTCTACGCTACCTGCGAATCGGTTGTATTTACATATTAACAGCAAAAATATACACACCTCCAGCGCAAGTATTGAAAACGTTTCATATGACCTATAAATTAGGAAAACAGATAAGAATCTAGGAATCGAAATTTCACATAGTTTTATTTTTACTCTACAACTTTTGTGTAAGGAGTAAGGAAATAGTAGCAGTTAAAGGTAGCAAGAACCCGCGACGTACCACAGCGTTGGCAAACGATTCAGCTCATGTGTAAATCAAGATGCAAGTACAGTATGAAGTGTTAACTGTATAGAACACAGTGGTTCGTTACAGCTTTCGAAGTTACGTTAAACAGGGCCAGAATTGTGTCTGTGTCCTGTATGGAGTTCACTATAGGCTGCTAGCTATCCTGTTCCTTTGAGAACCTCGTCACGCGTCCCGCTTCGAGTAGCTGCCTGCCTCTCCCTGGAGTCGTTATCACAACAGAGACGCCGGGACAGCCGCTACTGGCCAGATCGGTCTCGTTAAAACACATTTTTACAGCGAAAATAAATGAAAGAAATAAGCTGCGAATATTTTTACACGCTTTACATTAGCTTGACCTGTACGTAAGTATGACTGTAATATAATCTCTCAATCCAATTTTCATCCACTTCCAGATGTCCGAGTTGTTTGAAATTTTGTACGCGTGTTAAGAACCGGTGACAATACAATATTTTCATATCTATGTCCCAAAATTCCCGTTTCTTTGACAGTAATAACAGATAAATGGTTGACTTTCTACTTTTGTGCGGCGACACTTGAGCCCGTCAGAAGCACATCCTTCCACTAATTCGCGTTGAGCTCAAGTCCGTCCCTTTGCTAAGCCTTTGACTATTGCTTCACAAGAGCTTTAACTCTGGGGAAAACTGGCAGTAAGACTTGAACAGCAGTTAAATCCTTCAGTTCGTATTCATTACACGCTTTATATTAGGTTGACCTGTATGTATGCGAGTATTCATGTATGCATTCATGAATGAAATGGAATCTTTGAAATCAATTTCCACTAACTTCTAACCATCCGAATTGTTTGAAATTTTGAACTCACATTAAGAACCGATGACAATGTAATAATTTCATAGCTATTTCCTGATGTTCTCATTACTTTAACAGCGATAGCAGAAAAATGTTTTACCCTCCACTTTTGTGCGGCGAGCACACGTTTCCACAAATTCAAGGTGAATTGAAGTCCCACCATTTGCTACACCTTGTACTTAAGGGTGGCGTCATGGTGTATCCTAAACTTTTGCTCGGCGAGTGTAGATGCTTTCAGAAGCACCATCTTCAAATTATACGCGCGAGCGTAAGTCTTGCCTTTCGCTAAGCTTTTCACTTGGGCGTAATATAAGCGGCTCAACCTCCTCTTTTACTCGGGTAGAGTTTTGAATCCGGAAAAAAACTGGCTGCAAGAATTCAGTAGCAGCTATATCCTGCTGCTCAAATTCTCTTAATACTTCTAAATCAGTTTCTTACTCAGTGACACTGAAACAGCTAAAACAATAATTTTATAAATAATTCCGTCAAAAACAACTGTTTTGGTGAATTTTGTTTTTATTTAATTCCCCAGACGCGTTTTGCTCTTGTGGTGTAGGGCATCTTCAGTGGCTGTAAAGTGTTTTTACATGTGTTGTTACAGTAATTATCTACAGTAAAACTCTTTATAAATATATATGTACTGTAGATAATTACTGTAAAAACACATGTAAATACACTTTACAGCTACTGAAGATGCCCTACACCACAAGGACGAAACGCGTCTGGGGAATCGAATAAAAACAAAATTCACCAAAACAGCTGGTTTTGACGGAATTATTTATAAAATTATTGTTCAACAACTGCGGAAATATGGCCTATCACCAGATTAAAAGTTAAAACAATTGTCGCTATTATGCCTGTGCGAAAAGTGAACGTTTCGTTTTATATTAAATAATGTGAATACGATTGATTTGGCAGCCCAGTGGTTATTGCTTTTGCTTTCTAACCTTTATGACCTAGTTCCGAGTACAAATTCCAACGAAAGTAGGAATTTTTAAGAGTTGTGTTTGATCACTTGAGCTAAGCCAGAACGTTTTGTAGCTCGAATTCCACGTTAAAACTCTGACACAATAGCTTAGTATACCTCCATCGGGTTGTGCACTGATTTAGTTTTTAGTGTAAAAAAAATATTTCCAGTGGTTAAGGGATAAACTATACAATGGATGTCTTTTATATCATTGCTTTTTTACATGTTTTTAATAGCTTGTATGCATGTATGAATGTAATGGAATCTTTAAATTAATTTTTCACCCACTTCCAGACATCCGAATTATAGAAATTATGCACAGGTATTAAGGACTAATGACAATACAATAATATCATAGCTATTTTCTTGAATTCTCATTACTATGACAGTACCAACAGTAAAGTGGGGTGGCCGTCGTATGGCAGATGTGGCTAATTGTCACCGACTTTCACTAGCAGCTTGGTGGCTCACTTGGTTAAGGGGCGTGTATGCCGAGCGCATCGTCCCTGGTATCGGCTGTTATTCTAGCGCACCTTAAAGGTGACGTTTGTTTCTGGAAAAGTTTTGCTTTTTTGTCTGTGAAGTACGGTAGGACGCTCCATGGTTCGGATTCCACGTTAAACTGCAGGTCTCCTGTACCAGATGTGATTGCCGGGTTAGGAAAGTGCATTCGCGGCATTGGCTGCCGGACCCTTCTGAAATTCATGCGTAAAATTGTCGTACCCATTTAATTAAATTACCCACTTCCATACGTACGAATTTTAACACGACTTGTGTTAGCTTGACCTGTATGTAAGAATGTAACGGTATATTTCAATTCAATTTTCACCTACTTTCTGATGTACGGATTGTTTGAAATTTTGCACACGTATTACGAATCGATGACAATACAATAATTTCATAGCTATGTCCTGCTATTCGCATTACTTTGACACTAACAATACAAAAGTTGTTGAATGTAATTTTGCTGTTGAAGTTAAGCCCACTCCTAGACATCCTAATTACTTGAAATTTGGCATCCATATACAGAACCGATGATAATACAATAACTGCTTGTGTATGTCCCGAAGTTTAAATTTCTTTGACAGTAATAACAGAATAATAATAATAATAATAACAGGAATAATAGCAATAATAATGACAGGATGTTATTCTTTTAATAACAGAATGTCACACAATTCAGTATAACTTTGTTGAATAAGCCTAAATTTAGAATAAAATCACTGATTAAAAATTAGCTTTAATGTAAAAAAAGCATGGAGTGGTCTCTTTTCATTTAAGAACAAGTAACAAAAAAGAAAATTAAAATTAGTGACATCTAAATGAGATTGGAAATATTATTGCACAATACTAAATTCGTTCTGTATTATTGGACGCTCAAGACGCTGAAACTACTGCTTGAGATCAATTTTGCGTTAGTAAGAAAAACATTTACGAAAGATTTTTTATTGGTGCTAAATGCCATAAAAAGTGAAGTTACTTCTTTTTACGAGCCTAGTGAGTTGACGATTAACACTCTGGCCTGGCATTCGGGAGGCCTCGGTTGCTGATAAAATCCTCGATCATGCTATCACGTTTTCAGTTTTTCCAAAATCAAGGTAGGTGAATGCCGGGTTTGATCCATCAAAGACCATGCCTGAACTCCTTCCCTTTCTCTGTTCTTAACCTTGTTAATGCCCTAATAATATAGACTTCAACTAGGTGTAAAACCCTAATTAGGCAGATGCTCGTATTGTTTAATTGCGTTGGACTCGTGCATCGCTTGTGCTAGGCGCATGGTTGCTGTTTGTTGTGTTTTATCTTCTTCAGGTGATGAGCGAAACATTAATGTGATTATAGTACGCGGATGCACATTGCCGCTCGCAAACCTTGCCAGTGGTACTGGGGATACTGTTGAAGCATAACCAGTCAAATAAAAACTTCATTTCCTTTTTTATTATTTAAATTAAATGTACGACAATGAGAAAAACTGATGTCAATTAAAATTATTTTAGTAGATTGTAAATTGTTGTAAGCACATCGCAACATGCAGGTTATTGTGTTCTTTTGTGGTTTAATTTATATATTATATTGATTAATTAAGAAGTCCACCAGAAGGTTATGTTGGAGATTTGTTTATTTGCTCAAAACGAACTCAGCGATATTCACAAGCATAGATCCAATACAGAGATGCACTTCTGAGCGGTCGCAAATAAAATCTCTGTGAACTCAACTTGAAAAACTAACTGGATGAATCTCTCTGTAAAACTGAATACCGAATCTGTCCCGCCGATCTGTTTATATAGTCTCTATCGAAATTACTAGAATTCTTCAAAGGCATCCGCCCGATATTTCTCGAACATTAACAATCACTCAAACAATCAAACATATTAAAAACAATAGGAATTAATTAACAACATTAGAAAATGATCAGAAATGGTAATTAGAGATACTTAAATACAAAATTACTTGCAGAAATCATCTCAAACTGTAGAAAATTGTCCTGTAGACATCATAACTTGCATTAATACATGGAATTACAAACATTTAAGAAATTCTCTTGCACCATTCGGTTCTTAAACATATTAAATGGACTTTAAATAATTTTCTTTCATAAAATAAAGTCTATATACACTGATTTACAAGAAATTACAAAACAAACATACCAGATCATATTCATACAAACTTTAGTTCAGTACAAATACTTCATACAGTACAATACTATTCAAAATTCAGGTATGAGGGCTGTTACAAGGTGATATCAGAAAAATTAAGTTTGTAGCTCTGCTGTGTAGTATTGTTATCAGAAGTGAACTTCGTACGATTTCTCAGCTGTGAAATCACCAACTTGCACGTTACTTATTTCAGTGTCGTTGCACGAGTCTCTCGCATAAAATTACTGTCACGTAAGCAGGAATAGCAAAGTTTTGGTGCGGGCGTGAGCTGGTGATAAGGAAGGGGAGGACGTTCACTCCCGGAAAGGGAAGTGGGCCCATCTGATGAGACGGCGAGGCGTCCGCCGCGCTGAGTTATGTACTTGTTGTTCGCTCGCTGTTTGTCAACAGCGGTCCGGCCGCACGCTCGATCGATGGCCTGGATCCCAGAGACGTCGGTAGCGATGCGACTGATTAGAGAGATCTCGCAAGACTTCTTTTTACTCAGAGAGTATAGTTCGTTCGTTCCTATGTTCCACTGACGAGTAAAGAACTTTGAAGGTCACAGTAATAATGTTATAGAGAAGTAATCTGAGAGTTTGTTGGAACAATCGTAAAAAAGGTTTGAAACAGTAGTGACCTGCCATATTTCATTACATATCCACCGAGCAGCCAGTTCCATTTTTTATGATCGAATTGGGATATAACTGCACTTAGCAAAGTCTCTATGGATTTTGTAGTTAACCTGCAACACACCTGCGGTTATTTCATAAGTACTTCTCGTATTATTGTCACACTAATCGATGACATATCCCTAGCTGACATAATGTATCTCCGAGGGCGATTGCAGTGTCAATATTTCTAGTCTAGTCTACACAAAAAAATGGAAACGTGTTGTCGGCAAAAGCCATCCATTCGTCATCCATTTTGTGACTAGTGGATGACAGCAACTTTAGTGTCAATCTGGGAGTCACAAATCTGGCACGAAATGTGATTACTGCGTGGAAAACAGTAGTTTTCTGGGTGGCCTAGCAAACTGATTGGATGAAGTTTGCCGCTTGTGAGATCGCCCAAACGTTTTCGTCGACTCACAGTGATGGATAGGGAAAACCTTGTTCTGCAGCAACAGCAACATTGGAAATTGGTTAGTGTGCTGCAAACTTGGTCGAGGACGAAGTGATACCACACCGAAAACTTAAAGGGCTTCGAGATGATTAATATTATTGTGGAATAATATGGTGCAATATAATTGAGGTTCCCCCTAGAGATGTAAATGAGCTTGGAAATATTATTACACAATACAAAGTTCGTTCTGTAACATTGGACGATCAAGATGCTGAAATCTAGCTTTCGATCAATTTTGCGGTAGTAAAAAAAAACTAGGAGTATGAACAGTTAACGTAATCAATTACAATAATTCACACGCGAAACCTTGAGGAGAGAATTTAGGCTAAACGAGCCAAATTATTACAACTATTTATGGGTTGTTGGTCCAGTATTCTATGAATTGCTTGGCTGCAACGTCCATGAGAGATGAAATTCTATGATTCTTTACAATTCTTTTCTGTAGATGTGTTTCAATGAATTGAACTTTTCCTTATATCCTCCCTTGTGACATTAAAATTTGTCATTCAAAAACGTTTCATACCCCTTATTTCTCTCTTGCCTCTTTTTGTACTTATTTGCCTTGAAGTTTCATAAAGCTGCTGAAGGCTTGTAAAGTTGTGTGAATTGAATAACAGATGTTCTTTTTTCACTTTTTAGTCATATTTCAAACATGGTAGTTAAACATCAATGAAAAAGGTTATGAAAACGAAACGAGTAGCGTGAAAGAAGTATTTTTCACATTGCGCAATATGTTTCAAACTATTTTGATTCACTCAATAACAATGCACAACGTCTCAAACTAATCTACACAAGTTTAACATTATTGCACGAGAATAATGCTAACCGTTTAGGGGCCGCTTTACCTAAAACGACAATTCAGACCAAAGAACATAACCTCTTAAACTGGTACTTGCTATCCATCAGCTCATAGCTACGTGCTCAGACAAATGACTTCCGGTAAATTCATTGCACTGAATACGGTGGGTGGGTGTTAATGCTCGGGGCAACGCGGATTCAAATCCCCTTCCGGTCAGTCAGATTTGGGTTTTACATGGTTTCCAGAAATCACGCCATGCAATTGCGGGATGGTCCCTTTAAAAGGCGCTTGCCGATTTACTTCCTATTTCTTGCTCCCGCTCTTTTCCTACCTCTAAAGACTTCGACGTCTATTAGGCGTAAAGCCTTAAGCAAGGCTGTGCTGTAATCCATTTGTAATACTGTATCAGGAAACTGTAATATACTGAACAGAGTTCGCGACAACAACAAGTTAAGAAAAAAATAATACAGAAAAGGATGGTATTCATTGGAGTTTACTGTCAATGATCGCTCATAACAGATCTTCTACAGTTACACAGAAATTCTTAGAAAAATAGGAGACGATTGATGTAGCTAATGGATTATTTACGTATCTACCAGCTGTCGTTACTACGTGATAGCATGCATTCGGCAAATTTCAGTTTCTTAACCGCTTAACGATATTGATTATGCTCCACAGTCATATCGCAAAGTCTCTTTTGCTTATGTGCACTGAAGCACAGTCGTAGTAGCTACGGAAAGAGCGTGGTGGGTTAGGCTGGCCGTCCAGTGGACGCGATTTCGCGCGAAAAATCTTCGCGCGAATACACGCAAATACGCGCGAAGAGATCGCTCCAATCCAAAGAAAGGTAATTTAATGTGACTCCGTCCACTGCGAGCGCCTGAATCGCGCGAACTTACGCGAGGGCGATGAGATCCAAAATTTTTTGGATTTGTTCGCGCGAACACACAGTTTGCGCGACGGATATAGACAAACTGCTTGCTCTTGTTCTAGAAAGAGCCCATTAGTGGGTTCAAAAATTATCTTAATACCACCAAAGAAATGTCCAAATGAAGATGTGAGAAGAAATTGGAAGAGAAATTAATTCACCAGGTAATTAATTCTATTACTTATTCATTTATATAAACAAAATGCAATGTTAAATATCTATTATTTTCACACAGTATAGGCTTTATTTTTTGCTTACTGTCATCAGTATCTCTACTGGTTGATGTGATGGGTATTAGATGATTAAATAGAAACTTCCTGGCAACAATTACGGAAACAATGCAAATCGCACAAAAACAAAAAATTACTGGAAATCATCAGTAAACGTTTTAAGTGAAAATATAAACAAGCATTCAGCAGCATATTTACAAAATAAAACGCTTTCAAACATTCAAAATCTTACTCATAACATCATAGGTCGCATAATATTCTTAATTGCATTCCTTTAACAAATATTCCTTACACTGTACTGCTTTTAATACAACAGTCATTCAGTTCATTCAAAACATTTTCATACATTAAAACACAACATTGATGGAATAATCATATAGATTTACAGTCGATAATTTTGTTTTTCTCTTAAACAAAAATTCAATTAATTACTCGGATCGTAATTAGTGGCGAATAACCTTTGGTACGTAACAGCACGTATAGTATTTATATATTAACTTTACGTTTGTTATCGTTTCTGATAAAATTACTCAACATAATATTGAGAAACAAACCACCGTCAATTTATAACGATTATTTGTGGCGTAGTTCAATTAATCTATTTTAGCTTTGAGACGGTTGTTTCAGCCACCCCATCGAATTACTTTTTTGTGTCCAATTTTCAAATAATCTCTTCAGATGAAATTATTTTCAAGTTTATAACTGTATTTTAATAGAAAGTTAAATAGTTAACGACGACGATAAGTAAACTGAAACATGAGTTTTTTTAATTAATAAAAATGAAGTTTCAGCTTTTGATAACACGTGTCATTTCTCTCAATGTATTAAAATTTACTATTTTTATATTTTGTAAATGTTTTTCATCTCTTTATTTTACACTGGTTTTTACTGTTTCGCCGAAGAGAAGATGTAAAACTAGAAATTTAGCCGATCTATGACGTATACTTGGGAATTTACACTTATTCTTTCTCCATTAAAAAAATAAACAAGTATGTACTAAGGAGTTTTTGTTCTTATTTCTTTTGTTATAGTCGCTGACATTAAGAAGAAATGGAAAGGGTTGAAAAAATATTTGGAAGAAAAATCCGGAAAAGGCGAAGTCTCAAAACAGCGGCCCTAATCCAACCAAATGGAAAACTCCTTTCTTTTGGCAAAAATATTACTCTTCCATTCCTCTCCTCTTTCTGCTGTTCTTCTTTTTGCTAGAATTGTTGATTCCAATGTGTATAATTCCGGCAATTGAGAGAAAGGCATTATTACTGTTTTTTCTGGCACAAACAACAGAGAACTGACGACAGAATCGCGCGAATCTGCTTTCAGTTTACGGGGTGCCTTCGCGCCAACATAGTTCGCGCGAATACAAGCGTAATCGCGCGAACATTTTTCGCGCGAATACGCGTCCACTGGACGGTCAGCCTTAGCGGTAACGCTCTGGCGTCTCATTCGGGAGGTCGTCGGTTCGAATACCCCTCCGACCATCGAGATTTGATTTTTCCATTGTTTTCCAAAATGACGGGATGGTACCTTCAAAAGGCCATTCCTTATCTTTCCCAGACCCCAGTCCTCTCCCGCCTTTAATGACCTCGACATCGACGAGGCGTGAAGCAGAAACAATAATAATCTTCTATATATTAATACGCTAAACGAAAACTTATGTTACATTTTTTAAGAATATTGCGCTCACGGAGAAGTGTGAGATTTGGCATAGTTAATGATTATATGGAGAAGAAGTGAAAGAAGCTAAAATCTATATATAATATGCGTTACAAATACATTAAATTAAGTAAAATAAAACGCTCGCTCGCCTACGTAGTTCGCTCAGATGGCTGATAGATGGCGCAGCTAGCGGCCTTACTTTGTCTTCTTTGGTGAAACAAAACAGTCGAAATTAATCTCTGAACTTATATAGAAGCAAGAAACATCATTTCGAGAGCTGGTAGATAGCGCAGCTAGCGGCCAGAATATTGGGTGAACGGAGGAACTTAAAGAAATACAGAAAGCTAAAATTATATATAATATATTTTACAAACCTTGGAATCGATATAAGCAGTCAGAGATAATCGATTGCTTCAGTTTTAAACAAATGCGCAGTTTGTCTCTGGTTAGCGACAAGGGCTCCGCAGAACGAATTTTCCGTAAATTTTTTACTCTTGGTCCAGGCCGAATTTCAACCTAACCATGATCACTATGACAAAACGAACCTATTTAAGTTGATATGATCCCTGTACCGATAATTTTTGTGTCATTTTTACAGTGCTGCTAACATTTCGCGTTTGCGGAGAATCCCATATTTCGTCATTTCTAATTTAATTCGTGGGGACTTTTCCGGAAAAGGAGAGTGCTAAACGTGAAGAGGACGCTATAAGGAAATAGTTAATCCGAATTTCAACAGGTCAGTAACAGTTTTTCACTGGCGGAGAATGTCCCACCCCAAAATATAATAAGCATAGTTAATACATGTTACAAATAGATTATTAAAATAAAAAATTAATTTGCGAATGTGTGTAAGCGCGTGAAATAGGATCTGAGCCAACGTTCTTACGTGAATTCCCCGCATTGAGACACTCTGCGGTCTTTGGTAAAACGAAAGACTCGGATAAAGTAGAGATTAATGTTTGAAGTTATAAAAGGAATACTTTGAAAAGGAATGTAGCGATTCTGCCAGATACTATATGGTCATTTGATTATTTAAAATGTTAAACTTTGGTTAAGTGTCTTTTAATTTTTTAATTTCAGTAATTTCATTAGAGAGAGACAAGAAATAAGGAATACTTATTTGCGTGAAATTCAAAATGATAATAGACCAAATTTAAATAGTGAACACACAAAATGACGAAATTATTTTGATAAATACATGTAAATCGCATGTTTCATAAAGCTAAAGCAGTTTTCCGGCCTTAAGTCAAAATAAATATTTTGAATTCAAATGAACCATCGATAAATACATTTCATCATTTGCTATGGTTAGATTAGAAGCTAAAATTTAGCATACAGTCACGCGTAGAGTGTATCGTTTTAATTTTATAGGTAATGCAGAGAATTACTACATTATTACTCTTTTTCATGACAGAAACTAAACTTAATGAATTACGGTCGAATTTCGATCACTAACTGATCACTAGTAATAATAAATTCAATTTAAAAAAAGTATATATGGATAAGAACGATGGGTCTAGCTTTAAAACTGACACCTTGCGAACCTGCTATGCTGTTTATACAATTTTAGGCGGTGTTCCGTAAATATTTAATTGTTTGCTGGAACGGGTCATAACTTGCATCTCAAAAACTGCGCATTTCACAATAAAATTGTGTTATACACAAAAGAGAATTAACATTGTGGGCTCTTTTATTGGTTTTTCCTTCCCAATTACACTGAAATTAGTTGGCCCACCTGCTCTGGAAATACATGTAAATAGATAACGCATTGAAGTCGTTGACAGCACGTCTTGGACAGAGTTAATTGAGCCTCTCTGCCTCAGAGGCTAAAGGCTCACGTATATTACTAAAATTAATCACTCATTATCACCCAGTAAGAAAAGATACAGGTATCTGGTATTCTCACCGCGCACTATCTGAACAGATAAATTCATTCGCTGTAGTCTATTTATTGATGAAAAATGTTTAAAACCACTGAATATAACATGCTTAAAACAGACCACAATGCTTTAATAGTTACTGGCCACTATCAAGAACAATTAATCCACTGTTTATTATCCCGTTCATATATAGCCACCAGTTCAGTCCGGCCGTGCTCGGTTTAGGAGCGCGTAAAAACTTCTGTCTCACCTTAGCCACAATACCCACGCACGCCAGCTTCCAACCTCTGGGCCTGAATAAACTAATGTACAAAACATTATTTACTAATACCAAACATAATTACAGTATCATCATAACATGTATTATTTTGTTTTGTTTTAATGGCATCCGGCTTTATAGCCATTCAGCCAACAACTTTGTTTATTTTGTTCCTCTATAGCGTATATGGAATCTTCTAGTATTATTCATGAGCACAAGTGAAAAGACAACACAAGACGGATTAAAACCTCTCATGCCGTAGGCTGGACTCGAACCGGCGACCCCTGCAACGCGAAGTTAGCTCTACATAACAAGTTAACAACTGGTTAGCAGGATACCAAGTCCGAACACCTTCACTATAAGTAAGTAAGCAAAAAATGTTTGCACTAATATCTCTGATTTATGGGTGCGAATGTATGTACATATTGAACATTTAAAGCAGTGTTTTAATTTTCTTGTAAAAAACAATGATTCGGTTATTATAAAAGATATACGAACATGCATAAAAAAGTTTTTATACAGACTTGTTTGTTATAAATATAATAACGTTGAGCTGAAAATTGCAAATGTTCTTTAGAAAAAGTATAAATTATCGAAGACATGTCAAGGAAGTGCAGGGTGCGAAATAGCATCGCCGCCCGTGTAGTCGATACCCTATATCTACACCGTCGGAATTACTATGTTTCCTTCACCACCTCTTAGAACTAAAAACCTTTATGCTTACAGCACATACCTAGGGAGTTTCCTCTGAGACGTCATTTTTTGCACTGAAAAGTTGCAACTTTGAAAACATAAAATATCGCCAGAGTCCTACTACCTGGGTGTGAGCAACCATGGCCCATATGGAAGTCGCCGAACAGACTTCGACTTGGAGTTGGCCGCTGCAAAGACACTCCCACTTCATGGGAATACCAGGGAGAACAACCAGATACCACATGTCCCTGCGGCGAAATCGAAACTGCGGTACATTTGTTGTGATGCCCACAACTCAGAATGAATGTATCTCAGTCAGACCTTCAATCAGTCAGTGACAAAGCCATCGCATTGGCGGAAATCCAATCACGAATAAAGAATCTCGCAAAAAGAAATGCATGCTTATTCTTTCCATTGATTTTTTTGTTATTTTTTTTTCCAGTGAATTTAAAATTTATAATTTTATAAGCAATAAAAATTAAATATTCAGTTTCAAACTTGACTTTTTATTTGCTTGGGCTTTACGCCTCGTCGACGGCGTGGTCATTAGAGGCGGAAAGGGATAGGGGAGAAGAAACGGGAAGGAATTCGGCCATGGAGTGATTTGGGGAAACCATGGAAAACCCAAATCTGGATGCCCGGACGGGGATTCGAACCTGCATCCTCCCGAATGTGAGACCAGAACGTAAACCGTTCCCCCACCAAGTTCGGTTTGACTTTTTTATCATCTTAATAATAAAATTGTGATGGGGGCGTGGTAATTTTTCTTTGGATGAAAGGGATGAAGCATAGTAAAATAAATTTCTAGCATAATTGAATAAAAATGGCGATGACAATGGGCTTCGCGATAATGACTACTCCTAATGAAAGAGTCTACTTGATTTATACACTACAAAGGAATTGTCCAAACTGAATTTTCAGTGAACGTTACGTGTACAAATTTGATGGACGCATTT
The DNA here is from genome assembly GCA_031002005.1 of Vandiemenella viatica. Lineage (NCBI taxonomy): Eukaryota > Metazoa > Arthropoda > Insecta > Orthoptera > Morabidae > Vandiemenella > Vandiemenella viatica. The sequence goes on from JARYHS010008074.1 coordinate 257,092,626, forward strand.
GACAATCATAAACAAAAAGGTTGTCAAAAAATTTTCCGTGATATTCACATGACGACTCTAATTAGAAGTTGTGAAGAGGATATTTTGTGAAGAATAGCATCTAACGTTACAAAATTACTTCCACATTTTTGTGAGCATTTGCTGTGCGAAATATGACGATTCAATGCTAAGCGCTGACACCATTGGACCTAACAGCACCGCACTGTCTCCGGTGTTTCTCTGAGCTGCTGTTGTTTGAGACAATCGCAGTCTGTTCTCAAAAACAGACATCCTGTGTGGAGGAAAATCCAGAAAAAATGAACCTATGCCTATTGTTGAAAAAACGCTACTGTAGTCTGTGTTACAAACACAACGGCTTGTGTGATCCGTAAGCTTCCAAAGTTGTTTCAAGAAAACATCAGTCGGAAACAGTATTAACACAAAGCCACTTCATTTTGCAAAACATCAGACATTTGACGCATAGTCATAGTTCGTCAATATGTATTGTGTTACATCAACGATGCCTACATTTAATGATTCAGAATAAACGTAGGTTAAAAGGATACCTGTAGAAATGTAAATATCATGTCCGCCGATTTCTGTTCCAATATCTTTGGAAACTCTTACATCTATCAGAATTCTTGATAGGGATCAAGGCGGTTAATAAAAGTTGTTATGCTATGAAGAAAGAACTTTTATTTACACTAAAATTAATTACTCTCGTTGCGTCATTGTTGCACGAATAACATGTAATTCCTACAGAGCAGGCATCAGACGTGCAGAACTCGATGAAAAGACGAGATAAAAAAAAAAAAAAAAAACAATAAAATTGACTGAGGCTAGTAAACTGTATGCTAACAGTCAGTTTTGATTAGTAGTTCATTAATTATATTTGCTGGAATCTGGGATATTATTAAAAGAAATAGTAAAATTGTGAGATATGGAACGTCCATAGCCTATTTGTTTAATATATTGATAACATTCAGGCGTCCAGATGCGAATAGAAATTTAAACGAAAAGTGTAATTGTTCATTTGAAAACCGAGGTCCAATTATTTTTTTTTTAATTTTTACTTCACTGGGGCATTACCTCAGCTTTCCCGGCCAGATTATCGAACTGCCGACTGCTTAATATTACATTACAACTCTTTCTACTTAACTGCTCCGCAAGTGGCCTGCTAGTTGACTGATTAAAATCTCCCTCCGACTAAGGATCGGAAGGTATAGATTCAGCAATTCAAACTAATCTTGACCTTCGATAAAATTCCGCTTTTTTTCGTTGAAACTATGCCTGTAGCTTTGAACATCTACTTACATACCCTTCTTCCAGATAAAACTGTGGGTGGCAGAGGGTGCTTTGCTCCAAAACTAATCCCTCTTCATTCAACGTCACAATGGTATTAAAAAGACATCTAGGGATCCGCCCGGCAGCTTATTTCCCTGGTCTTACATCACTGCGACCTAAACTTGGTTGGTGGGAGAAGTATATCATCTCATTCGTAAGTGTTATAAATTATTAGAATGTTACTTAATACATTTATGTGAATGCTACATCGTTCGTCTACCGGAGAATTCCAGTTCAATCCTCTAATACAATCCAATGACACTCTCGTAAGTACTTTTCTGCACATTCTCGATACTACTCATCAATACCTTCCAATATGGATCCATAAACAATACAGCACTCTAGCTGGGGATGTAAAAGAGATTTTTACATTATTGCCTCTACAAATATGAAACGATTCTCCAAAACTCAATCTATGAATCGCAGTCTAGAATTTGTTTTTGTTACGATCTATGCTATGTGCTGATCCAATTTCTTTTTTTTTTTACTGTTACATTGAAGTACTTACACGATTAATCTTGTTATCGATCTACATAGCATATTTTGTATTTATGAGGAAGGGGTATAATTTTGACAAAAAATTTTCTCGGCTATTCTGCCGGATAAGTTCTTCTGTTCACAACGTTTCGGCAGCAACCTCCACTACCTTCATCAGGTGAGATATCATAGCGAAGCTACCACTGCGACGACACAGCACCGACTGTGCATGCCTCGAAATCCTGGCACATGTAAGTACCCAGCGGCCGGTGGCACGCTGCCGAAAAGCCCTTACCCGAAGAGAATTTTTGTCAAGCATACGCCAGGAAAATTTAATTCTCACAGGTATAATTTTTTACGTTATGTGCGTTATTTCGCATTTATTGCAGTTTAATTTAAGCTGTCTTTTATAGCACAAAATTGAAATAACATCAAGGTCATTGCATCTCCAAATACTCAGCAGAAACCATAACTGTATCAGCAGGAAACAACCAGAAAAGGGGCATTAAAATTTTCTCCACGATTCTTCATAGGTTATTAGGAACAGAAATAGCCCTACTACGGTTCGCCACGGTACACCTGATTCAGCATTTGATAAGTAAACGTTTCTCCTTCTATATAACATATTGCGCCTGTTCAGTTAAGAAATTAAATATTTATTCACAAATCTCGTTCGATGCTAAGTTAATTTTGTAGGTTGCTTTACCGGCAGCATTAACTACTTTTGGTTAGTCCACTACAGATGCCCAATGTGAGGCAAACAAGCTATGTCACTTGGACGTTGAACAGTCTTTTGCTGTTCATTTTACCAATAAAGCTTTACACTTTTAATTATCTTCCGTGGCTGGCATCTGATTTAAGTTCGTTTGGACAAATATGAGTATTGCGACACGAGTAATTCCCTTGTGAAGTCAACATGGCTTAGAGGTTCCGGAGCACTATTGAAATAAATTAGAAAATCCGCTAACTTATCCGAAAATATTAAAAAATGTAATTCATTGCTGCCATTAAAATTAGTGATGAAAGGGATAGCTGTTTGGCCGGATACCGGTTATCCGACCATCCTATAAACCGTTGCCGGATATTCGGCAGCCGAATATCCGGCTTAACGTTGTTATTTGAGGTCAGTTAAAATAAAAATTCGTCAGTAAAGAATGGATAGCCTATTTGGGAATATTTTGGTATAAATAATGAAAATAAGTTTTCAATTTTGAATTGTATTTGGTGAGGCTCGTTTTGACTCGAAGTTTGAATCATTGCCTTTTTCTCTTTGTGGACTTAAAGAAAAGAAAATGACTTTTTTTTTTTGGTGTCTTCGACCTGACATCCCAAGGACAAGTTGGTCTTTGACACTGAAAGAAAAGTAGTTGACTATATCAGAATCGTTAGATAACGATGAGAAAGCACAAAGAACTCCTGACTTACCATACATGAGAGCCTCTTGAAAAACTGAATTAAAAAGTCCGTAAGTAAATAAAGATTCAACCTAATTGATTGTGACCTTCCGAGAGCCTAGATTCAAGACAAACCATCTGGGGTTTGCTGAAGCTCGCCAGATGATTCTATTGGAATATATAAAAGTGTCTTGCGACGAATGTTACACCAGTAGCAGTTCATAGTCAACGCCTATTAAAAGGAGTAGAGGGAACGAGACAGAATAAACTGTGACTCACGAAGCTCACGACACGTTTTGGAATTGTTCTACGAGATAGCCAGTATCACGATCGAGAAAAGAACGTGTTTGTTAGCGAGACTGACTTTTATTTAAATTCAGCTTGAATTGTTCGGAAGCGTGACCCATATATTTTTGGTGGTCAGCTAATGCAACACAGTATCTGAATTTGACAAAATTTTGCTAGAATTTATTTTTCAGTGCCTTGCAGTAGTGTGTATAGCGAAAGACGTTTCCTTGAACCTGGCCTTGTTTACGAGGACAAGCAAAGTTGATTATAAAACACAAAAGTAAAGCGTATTACGTTCACTCACTTCACTCGCCTTTTCATGTGTCATTCCCATTTTTATCTTGCTTCTTAAAATACTATGAGTGCCTAATTCTTCCTAAAGTAATTGTAATTTTATGCTCCTGTCCTGTTAACGAGAAGCAAACTTGAAGCAGGCAATCTTTCCGTCATATTGCTGCACGAACGTGAGCCCAATTTGTAATATGCTTCCTGTTATGATGGTCGTCAATCGTTCTGTCCATCCTACTAACTACCCCACTATTCCTTATTATTTATTCTCTGAAGATCGACTATTTTATAGACTACTAAAATAGTGACAGGTCTGCTCTTAATTAAACATTTTGTTTGATGATAATGTTGATGACATTGACTTATGCAGCAAGTAGACTAGCTTCCCTTCCTTCACTGCTGCATCGAAGCTGTGTTTAAGACACTGAAATGATAAAACAATAAGATCCTTTTCCCTTATCCGGCGAGCGTTTATAAATATGCCCATAATGAATACATGTAACCGCACAGCCAATAAGTACCCTTCACTTTTCTCTGTTAATTTCTCTGGGTCTTTTTGTTTACTATGTCTGCCTTATGGAATTCACTACATGGTTGTCAGAGACGCACTTAACTTGGCTTCTAGTGTTTCAGTTCACCAGTGGGACGAAAACGGTATCAGTGATAGCTTCGCTGTGCAGCCTGACTTGGGTGTTAATGACTTTTGCACAAATGGTAAGTTTTGTTCAGAATTGTCCTCCTACTCATAGCCTTCGTGATTGTATTCACCCTTTTACTTCGCTGCTATCTCCTATAATCTATTGCATCCTTCTTTATAAATTACTGCGATGAATCTAAATTTTTCATATTATTACAAACATTAATATTACCATACATGTTTTAATAACTCGTGGTTCTATATCCGCTGGGTGTAAGGGTGTATATAAGCTCACTCACTCATTTCGATAGCGATTGGCTGGAGAATGGTGATGTTGGCCTTTGCTCGCAAATTAACAGTGACCAGAGATATCATTAGAAACTAGAGGTTATGTGCAAAGTTTAATAGTTAAGCAACTGCAAATAAATTAATTGCCAGAATACATTAATTAAGTTTACAACTCAAGTTTGTATTTCAGCCAGTTTGAGACTAGTAACTACGATCTTTGAAACAGCGATCGTCTCTATCCGCGTTTAATACTTTTATTAATCTTTTAAGTTCAAGAGATTTTTGCACAACGAACCCTTAGTGTTAAACACAGGACAACGTCGTATTTGCTCAGTTCAGGTTAGTACGTCATAACCTATGACCGTAAAAACGGGAACTATTTTAGACCAGTTACCAAACGCCAGAAACTATCAAAGGTTTAAACTAGTATTACGCAATAATATTACGCGCAGGGTGGGGTGTCGGGACTTAGACTATCCCGCTGCACCCAGTGTATCGATCGCTCAAACACTTCATCTTCAGTCCAGTCAGCCTGACCCACTCAAGAAATTTGCAACGTGGCGCCCGCCGTCCTGGGAAAGGGGGAGGGGGGGAGGGGCAAGAACCCCCAGGCTAGAAGCCGAGAGCTCAGCACAGCACACATCACCCAGGAAATCCGCAGCGAAAAGAAGCACAAAAAGAGGAGGACAGGATCCACTTTTTCCTCAGTAGCCTCTGCTTTCTGACATCCCACGCACCAGCTCCTCGCATGTGAGTTCGATATGAACTGAAGTCGATTCCTTTTCTACCATTCCGTTTCGCCCTTTCGTACGTTCCTAATCTCTCTTTTTCCTATTACAAAAACGAAGGCATCTTCTCCTCAGTCGAAAAAAATTACTTTCTGGTAACCGTGGGTTATTTCAGGGAAATATTTGTTCGTTTGATCACGGAATGGTGTTTCACGCTCAGCGTCAGTAATTATAGCCTTCATATTAATCAATAAGTAGCAATGTTGGATTTTATTTTGACCAAATATTTTAAAATTTATCCAAGTTTTTAACTATGTAGGCCGCAGTTACGTTTTATCTATCGTTTGCAGAAAGCAAGTAGCCATCTTAAAAAAAATAAAAAAGCTCTATTAAACAAAATATTTCAGCTTATAACGTTAGATTAATGTTAAAGACTTACAACGTGTTTTTAGCGACGCATGTGACAAAATTTTTAAGATAATTTTAACGATTTGTCATATCTTCTCTTAAACACATACTCTATTAATCATTTCTGAATACAAACATTTGGAAGCAAGTTTTTCGGAGATGGATCTTGTTGTGTTGTAGCCTGTGATGTACTGTTGAAATGATATGGCGTGTTTGGAAATTAAGACGTATGTTCAAAGTGAATTCGAAATCCACGTCACTGTGGTAAATTTGAGAAATTCATATGACGGTCACAGCCAATTTCTAGCAGTCGTAATATTATGTTTTATTTGGTTGCAACATAGTAATTTTAAAATGTATAATTCTTGAGGCATTGTTAATTAAATTATTATTTTATACATATTACAAACAAATCAATAGAAGTACACATATGTAAAATATCAATAGAAATACATATATAATCCCAGAACCTTCATGATTTAGCTGTCTCGTTCCCCCCCCCCCTCCACCCCCTCTCCCCACCCCGACCTTTAAGACTTTTGATATGAACTGGAGTCAATCATTCGGAATATTATGTAATGGTGCAACAATAATGCGTCTAACAATTAGGAGCGTTTTGTTAAAAACAAACCGAGAACACTTTTCTGTTTGGTGCTATTATATCGAAACTACTCGCAGAGAGACTGATTACCGGCACCGATAGCCAGGGAATTTTTTTTACCCCAGGGCTGAATGATTCTAATGTATAGCGTTTACTAAATCTTCTGAATCTCATTTTGAATAATGTGTTATAAGCTTCAATTAATTGAGAGTAAATGCATATTACGTAAAATTAGCCATCAACTGTTTACAAGAGATAAATAGTTCTTATAACAAATGGATTAAACCAACTTTTCTTTGTGGTAACGGTTTATTGTTGGTAATTGTCTGTTTTTATTGAAATGGACATATTATATCGTATTATTGGCGATCTAACCATTATGTAATAATTATTATTAATCAAGAATGATTGGTTTCCTCAAACTTAGGAACTAAGAAAAAAAATTCGGCATTATTAGTTTCGTACGTATAAGAATATGTGAAAAAAGCGTACTATACAAACGTCAGATTCTCCACAACACACAAATATTAGCACGATGAAATTATTAGTGTTTGAAAGTAAGAATACGTACATCAACTTCCGTTAAATAATTTCGAAAAAAGAAGATAATAAATAGGAAGAATTGCCTTGTGATTTAAAAAAAAAAAATGGCATCACAGCACTACTACTTTTCTTGGAATTATATTATTAGTGTGTATACTTGTAAAAAAAAAAAAAAAAAAAAAAAAAAAAAAAAAAAAAAAAAAAAGAAGTCATGAAATTAGAAATTATTATAGCGCTATCTTTTGTATCATTCCTGCTGGAACAAATTTTATGTGGATGAAATACAAAAGTTATATTTGCAATGCACATTCACCGGATATGACATTGAGCGTAAATATCTGTGAACTAAGAGCAAACTCACTTGCGAATACCATCAAAAATATAAGCAGTTAGGGAGAAGAAAGTGATAAACACGAATTTTCCTATTATAATATTAACAATTAACAGTAGTTATATTAAAAAATAGTATCAGATCTTAACATCAATTTGGTTGATATTAATGTTAATTAGGAATACATTAATGCAAAACTGGAACATATTTGTTAAATTTCAGATATGTTATGGAATATAAATTCTAGTACCAAAGGATTAAACAAATGCTCTTTACAACTGTCATAGAAAACCAATATTTTAAAACATATTGGATAAAAAAACGAAATGATTAGTCTGAAAATTTTTAAAAAATACTTTGAAAGATAGCAAGTGAAAGAAAGGCAAAATATGGATAAAGATTATGAAGGGAACAGTCCGAATAGCTCGAGTGCATCATAAAAAACGTAGTTCCATAGACTCTGTTATCCTAAACTAGCTGTTAAACGCGACTGCATACATGTGGGCTTAGAATTTTATTCCTATAATTGGATGTAGGAAGCTGTAAGTTGAACATGAAATTTATGAACAAGTCATACACAAAGTGACTGCGAGAGAAACAAGACCTGAGCGACTGATACAACATTACAGAGACTTATACACGCTCTCCGTCTTTCTGTCACTAACCAGGTAGTTTCAAAATTTCATCATAAAATATGTTTTTTACTCTGAAAAAGTATCATATAACCTTCCTAATGAAACGCAGTATTTCCTTGTCACATTTCACCAAATCCGTTGAGCCGTTTAGTCACGAAAACGTAACAAACTGACAGAATTACTTTTGCATTTATATATTAGTGTAGATTTAACCTTAATGGTATATTTTAGTATACTGAAAAAGTAAACTATTGACATAGTTTATCCTTGGACTCGGTACCACTCAACATCTTGCTGTTGGCCCTCCAGTTGTCAGGTCCACAGTGGGCCATCCGCCAGTTCGCAGCACTAAATTCAGTCCTCGTATCAGCTCTGCACTACGTCTCCAATTTCGCGGAAGCGCACTCTGGCGTGACACAGACCCGGCTAGTGAAAGGCAAGGTGACGGTGTCAATTTTCTTGTCTCCTCTGCCTTGTCCAAGAGGGATGGTGAAGACTAGTAAACAGCAGACAACACCTTTGTCCTCTGAAATAAAATTTGGTGACTTACTGCGGCTGGAAGATCCCAAGGTGTTCTCGCCATAGTATAAAATAGAGAAAACATAATAACATTTGACGCCAAATTTCATATAATGAAGAAACTAAAGACGTATTACATTCGCACTTGTACTAACTATAATTTCAAACATATTCAATATTTCCCAGAGAGAGTAAACAAACAATATTTAAGGAAATACCTAAGCCGGTACAAGATTCAGCAACCAAGAAACTGACTTTTATAATTCTCGCGACCACCAGATGAAACGTCCTGATCATTGATTATAGGCGAAGGAGTGATAGATAATTGCTGCTGCAAATCTACACGTTTCATAAATAGAATAACGTGACAGATATTAGCTGAAAGCTTCCATCACTTGCTGATAGGTGGTGAGACTGATGTTTATTTCTTTCAGATAGCGCTGAACTTAAATATAATGAAAAAAGACAAATGGAAGTAAGAATTTTTGCTTGCTGTGAACTTTCAAAGCGAAGCTTCAGTGCTTATTTACAATCTGAAATTTATCGGTATATGTAACTATTACAAATTACTTTGGATAGTATGAAGCGATTTATACAATGCTTCATACTCTAGTATTCACCTACTGTATTTAACGAACATTACAATATTTTTTGTAACGTATGAAATCCTCAATTGACCTTCATCTGACCATGATGTTTACTTTCACAATTTTACGAAAATTCAAAAATGTTCAAACGTGACAGTAGTTCAAGAGTGATAGACGATAATTATAGACGTTCGTTTAGAAATAAAAGAAGTTATAACTTGTTCTACGTTAAAGAGAAAAATAATGGAAAGTTCTGATATGTTATTGACTATTGTAGTATTTATAAAACCATCTGAAATTGAGGATACTGAATCGATTGATGTTTATCGAAATACCTGAGCGAACTTCTTATTCACGTCCAGGGAATAAATTCACATTCGTTAAGAATGTCAAAGACACAAGAACAACTGCAAATATTATTTTGTATACTAACAACTTCTTGTTTATTTAGTTCTCGAAAATTCTGCGGATGGTCTCATTGTTGTTCAACAATATTTCAGCGCCAATCGTGTAGCAACCATTATGCTGGTCATCCGGCATTTGCGATGTTTATTCTGCCTCTATAATTCAGTATAACAAATAGATAACTTCGATGAGTTACCCTGATAATGTATTTATTATATTCAACGCAAGGCAGCCGTAATTTTAATACTGCGAGCGAAATGGCGAGTTTGTCTTTTAAATTTGCTTCTTTCATTCGAAATAAATTTGTTTAATTTGTATTTTTCATATGCCAAAAATGAATTTATCATTGTCTTATATATTAAATGATTATCGTTCACATATGTGGTCCAAACCGTAATTTTCATATTCGTACTGTAGGTATACCACTTTTATGACCCAAGGTGTCTCGATTATCAAAAGTAATTCACTGAATTGCTAGCAAAAGCGCACAGTGAACATATCTTGAGAAGTTCATGTTATAATGAAGCTCATTCAATCGTTACAGGCAGCACTATATTAACCGTGGAGCTGCTATTTCATCATGGACAGTTATGTAACTCAACGAGACAAAGCGAAAATGAATATTAAATTTGTTGAGATATCGACTATCAAAAATTAGTTGTAGGTATAGTTCCTTTCTCTTCTGATCCCTACTACATTTCAGCCTAATTACAACCGGTAGCAAGAAAACAAAATACCAGTTGTGCATGTCCAGCATGTAATTCGTCGTGGCTTTGGAAAAAACTGTTTAGATCAAGGACACATCTTAACCTAACCACCTAATTTTTGAGACAATACATCTCGAGAACTAAGAGAATTAATGAAAAGTTTTACTCTTCACTTTCGATTTTCGTCATCGGACTACATTACCAAATTTTGCTTTGGCGAAATTTTTCTTCTGGTCCATGCCGCATTTCAGTATATCACCTCATTTCTGAAATCCGATATCTCGAGAACTAAGCAAGATATAACAAAACGTTACTCTTCACTTTCTATTTGTCTTATTGAGTTACATAAATATCCGTCATCAAATTGCGGCGCCATGGTTATCGCAGAATCCCCTCGTTACACTATACGGAAGTATATTACGGGATCATTGCTATCAGGAACATACGCTTAACATTAAACGTGCAATGAATCGTAGATGTTGGTTCTTGAAGCTGAGCGCGGTAGCGGACTGGGTGTAGTGCCAGCACAGTAACGTGTTGATTACTACAAAGGGTCACGGGCCAGAGCGCATCAGAGTTGTGGGGCGGCTCGCCAGATAAATGGCACTGCTCATCGCACCCTCTCGAGCCTCGGCGGCTCGCTCTACCGTAATCTGATATGCCTCTGCTGCTTTACTAACGTAGAGCAAACATATATTACAGTGGAGTTAAAATCTGCTGTATAATTATAAAAACGCTCAAAGAGGTCTTCCTGTATTGTACACGTTCAGCTACTAGAACTACAATCTATGCTAATATTATAAATGCGGAAGTAGCTCTGTCTGTCTGTCTGTTTGTTACGTTTCTTGAGCTAAACGGCTACTCCAATCGTGATGAAATTTGACAATGAGATGCTATTTGACAGTAGGATGGACATGAGATACCATATTATGTATAGATAAGAACATATTGTCATTAAATTATGAAAACTATCTGCACTATGAAAGACAAACGCATAATATCTATATGTTTTTGTAATGCTTAACGTTAGCGAGCAATGGCAGCGTAGCGCAGTGGTAACGTGCTTGCATATTAACTAAACTCCTGTGTGGCTTCCGATTCAAACCCCGCTGGTAACAAATTTTTATATGAATTGTTTTTCATAGTTTGAGCTAAGCCTAGGATTTTGTAGTAAGGATACCATGTTATGGCAAATCTTTGGTGATAGAATAGTGCCCTAAGCGTTTACTTTATTCAAGGTATACTGGTTCCACAGGCAGTTTTTGTGTGATCTAATCTAATAATATTATATATACAAAAGTAAGTCTCCGTATTTTTTTTTTTTTTTTTTTGACGGCTATATGTGTATACCGTTATACCGATATACCGAAATACTTTGTATCATTAGGAACGAAATAGGATACTTTTTTAGGTATAAATAAATGAGACAGGTTCGACGGTAGAATGGTATATCGATAACGTTCCCGTCATATTATGCCGACATATCTGAGGTAACTGTCAGCTTTGGGTATCCCATTGTAGCAATCAAATGCTAAATCCACGAGTAAGAAGTCACGGGTAACAGCTAGTAATATTATAAAAGCCAAAGTAATTCTGTCTCCAAGATTTTTACAATTTCACGACTAAATGGCTGAAATAATCTCCATTCAATACTACGAAGAAATACTATTTATCATTAGGATGGTCAAAGGAAACATTTTTCGGGATAAATAACATATTTTTGTATTAAATTTTGAAAACTACCCGAACGGTGACAGATAGACGGCTGACGTGTGCAAATATCAGTAATGTTATATCGGCCGCTCAGGCTTTTTTCCCTCGCTGTCAGTTTGTGTATAATCGTATCCAGGTTAAAGACTGATTACAGTAACGTGTGCGACAAGGTGTCACTGTTGATAAATAGGCAATACGGCATCAAAGAACAGTAACACTCAATGTCGGACGTATAAAAGATGTGTCTGTAGGGATGATGCAGCGATATATGGCTTTTATGGGGTATTGCAGCAAAGGACCGACACGAGTGCCTCTGCTAACAAAACACCATCAGCTACAGCTCACGGGTTTCCAACCCCCGAAGGCTATATGTCTTAGCAAAGGACAGTAAAACAAAAAATTATGTACAAAACGGAATTGACGCAAGATGTACCAAGAAACTGACATAATTGAAACCAAAAACAAAACTCTGTCAGAGGAACTGTTGTAGGTAGTCTCCCACTATATACACACCTTCCCCCTCCCCTTTCCCTCCCTATTAATTTGCTGCTACTTTTAAACATGCTACAAATTGATTCTTTTCATGAGATAGGTTCGATGGCATAATAAATAGTATATTGATGGCTTCCTTGTCATGATATCTTGACAACGCGCTTTTTGGGACACCCGTTCTATATCCGACTCTAGCAACAAAATTCTAAGTTCACGCGTACGAAGTCCCGGGTAATAGCTAGTTTGTAATAAGGAGGAGCAACCCACTTCATTTTTCACGTAGCCTCCACTCAAGAACTTGTGATTCACGAGTATGCCTTACCCTGTTTAGTCTACCTTCAGATAATTATTTGCGTTATTCAGTATTAATGTGCTGGCCTCATCCTGACACAGTGTAGTGCCCAAACTTTATGGTATAGGAAGATGCGAATATCTATATGGCGATAACACTTCGGAAGAGATCTATAAATGTGCTGTTCAGTGTCGAGGCTTTCATTTGTATTCTAGTGAGTAGTGTGTAAGGATACCTGTCGTGATCATGGCCGCACGACTTGAATTAACGGACTTTGAACGTGTAATGATAGTTGGCGCTAGACGCATAGTACATTTCGTTTTAGACATTGTACCTGAATTCAGAATTGCTGGATCCATAATGTCAACAGTGTGCTGTGAATATTTGATTTCAGACATTACCTCCCGTCACGGATAACGCAGTGGCCGACGAAGACTACTTAATGGCCGATACCAGCAACTCTGCGTCGAGCTGTCAGTATTGAAATACAGGAAATACTTCGTCAGAGAACAGCAACAATCAGTGTTGGACATACGACAGACGCGTCCGTGATGATATTAGGCAGTGATAGCAAAAGACCGACATGAGTGCCTCTGCTAACAAGGCGCTATAGGCTACAGCGCCTGCTCTGGGCTAGTGTTGGATCCTAGACGACTGGAAAATAAGTCTAGATTCAAGTTGATAAGAGCTGGTGATAGGATCAGAATGTTGGCCATGGACCCAGGTTGTCGGGAAGGCACTGTGCAAGATGGTGGGGGCTCATCCTGGAATGGGATCTAATTAATTGCAGTTTCCTCGTAGTTCCTTAGAATATCACTCGAAATTCTATTGGAGATAACTCGAAGTTCCTCAATGTTACATCAAAAATCCTCGCAATTCGCTGGGATATGCCTGCAGTTCCTTAGGAGATGACTTGCAGTTCTTTCATAGTTCCCTTAGAGATCCCTCACAGAAGCTTCGCAGTGACCAATGAAGATACTTCTAAATTTTTACACATCCCTTGTAGATCAGTTGAAGTTCCCTCTGATCTTCGCAGATTATTTGCTATTCACCTGCAATTCCGTTGGAGTACCCCAATAGTTCCTTCGCAATTCAGTCGCAGATCCTTCGAAGTTCGTCTGTGCAGCTTTTCAGGAAATCCTTAGTAGTTCCCTCACAGATCAATCCTTGGGAATTCCCTACTATATAATTCGCTTCTTACCATTACAGCGAGTTCAGACATCTCTCCAAGATCAGTCGCAGTTCCCTTGAGATCTCTATGAAATCCCTCACAGGACCTTCGGAGATACTTGGCAGTTGCTTCGCGGGAACCAACGGCCATCCTTTGCAGTATCAAATGAGATACTTACATCGAAGATAGTTCCGTCGCGAGTCTCCCAGAGCGCTTTCGCAGTACCCTAAATGATTTCTCGAAATTGCGAGGGAAATCCCTCACATTCCACTCGAAAATCCCTCTAAGATTCCTTGCAGCTCCATCACAATACCTCTGGAGTTCGTTCGCAGATCCTACGGAATCCAAAGAAATAGACAGAGAGGAAGTCGATGCAGCATTAAAATCATGCAAAAATAGAAAAGCTCCTGAACTAGATAAAATTAACTTAAAATTAATTAAATATGGTTGAATTAATCTAAAATTCACATACTTAAATCAATTAAAATGTGTGAGAAATTGAGAATAATTCCAGAAGAATGGCGGAAGGTCAAAGTTATTTCACTCTTTGAGAAATAAGATAAAAGTTCATGTGATACCTATCGAGGAATTACTTTGTTAAATACTGGGTATAAACTATTTGCAAAAATAATAAACAGCACGCTCGAGATATTTAAAACATGCTCTTATATTAGAAAAACAATGCGGATTTAAGAAAGGAGAATACTGCATGGATTACGTATTTTGCCTCAAACAGATACTGGAGGAAAGAGAATTAAACTTAAATACTTACATTGCTTTTGTTTATTATGAAAAGGAGTTTGATAAAGTAAATAGGTTACAACGAAAATAATGCAAACTAATGTATATCCCAAACATTTAATACAAGATATCCAGGATATGTATAAAACGATAGATATTGAATTTTTAGGATATAAACTAACTGAAGAGGTAACAATTAACCGAGGAGTGCGATATATATATTTGGCATGGTTAGAAAATGGAAGGAAAATGTCCATCTTGCAATAAAAACAAGTAAGAGCACAAATATAAACACTATTTGCAGATGATCAATTTATTCTACGGGGAATTGAAGATGGACTCCAAAACTCAATACATACATTAAAAATCACTAGTGAAGATTACAATTTGAAGTTGTCTCGTACAAAAATAAAAGTTATGACATGCAAGGTAAATATGCTATCACAGTCAAAATAGTGATTGATAATCAACCAATAGAACAAGTCTTAAGATTAATTCACCTCCGTTGTGTACTATCCTCTAGTGAAGAGAACGAAGTGAAGAAGAAACCTCGCCGATTTCACTCATGTGTGGAATAATTCAACGAAGAGAGGAGATTTAAATCAAATTTTGTAAACCAACAGCAGTACCGACCCTAACGTACGTCAATGAAACATGGGAAAATACAATACAATACAAAAATAAAATTCGGTCATCTGAAATGAAATTCCTGTGAATAATATTCCACGAATGACAGAAAAAAATAATGAAGAAAAAGGCAAAAACTGAATATTTCCTCTCTGAATGATAGAATTTCCTTAAAAAAGTAAAATTTTGAAGGACCACGTTTCAAGGGTGGGTAATGACAGATTTCCAACGCCCTACAGTATCGTACTACACGAAGTAGGGGTATTGATAGACCGGTAAAAAGATTATTAGAAAAGTAAGGTCAGAACAGGTTTTTGGCCTGTACATGAACAGAAAGTAAGTAAGTAATTAACATTGGGACTATTAGTTAAATAACGATGCATTTCTTTTCGGATGTATGGTAATTATTTAAAACGTATTCCTGCACCGATGTTTTCACCTATCTTCAAGTTTAACGAACCTAAAGGAGTTTGGAAATGATATGTCAGCGATTACAAGCTTTATCAGATACTGTTAGTTAATGGTAATTGTTGTTTAACAGAATAACTCCTATATTTTCATGAGATTCACAATTCATGCATTTTCTTGAGATTCGGTGATTTTATGTCAAAGTATAATGCACTTAGATTCAAACTTTGATAACTTTGCTAGTGCTGGTTTGCATCTTTAAATTCAACTGAAACTGTTAAAAAAATAATGAAAGTTTTATTCAAATCCATTTTGATGCAGGTGAAACCATAGTGTACTACAGGGCGTTCGCCGGGAAACGCTACCCTCCCAGTCTGTTGCCGTCGGCAACTTGCTGGGACAGTGGAGCCAGCAACTCCCGCCATACGGTGCCGTGAATCACCGCACTGTTTAACATCTCCGCTGCCCCAACAGTGCAGTGACGCAGTATAATGGGACCCTTACATTGTTAAGAACGGTTTCTTTGCATTGTAGCTAGTTTCTGACTTCAGTCTCTTATTAATCAGTGTTGTGAATAAACGTTTCTTTGCGGTTTGGCTGGTTTGGGGCTTCATACTCTTACTAATCTGTACCGTGTTGAGTGTGAGTAAAATTATGGTACGTTACAGTTTGCAACAAAGAATATTTCTCTACGATACATGTGTGAAGAAGAAGTCGTTTAAAAAGTGTCGCAGTAAATTTCGTCGTGAATATCCTGGCGCTTTACTGCCAGCTAAATCAACAATTCTGAGTCTGGTTAAAAAATTAAGAGAAACTGGTTCATTTTTTAACAAAAAGAGACTGTCGGTCAACCGTATTCTCACAGAGGAGAAAATTGACGATATCGCTTTTCGACTAGAACAGTCACCCAAAAAATCATTAATTCAGTTAGGTCAGCAGGCAGGCGTATCTAAGACGTCAGCTTGGAAAGTAACAAAGCTAGTTCACTTAAAGCCACATGGCTTAGCACATACAAGTTTATGAAGCGTAATTATTATGAAATAGTCCACGGCCGACGGTCGAACAATGCCGGAAGCTGACCGCTCGCTCGCCGGGAGCAGTTTCTTCCATGTAGCGCTAACAGTGGGTAGCGTTTCCCGGCGAACGCCCTGTATAGTAATATTTTTAACCATAATGCAACAAGGAACAACAGCTTAAATTCAACAAACAACTTGTATTCCCAGTTGTGATTGAAGCCTCCATATATATGTAACTCTTAAGTATTTTGGGAACATAAAAATGTAAACAATTTGTCTTCAAGTATTGGATGAGAAAAGTTATTTGGTTGTGTTTTCTTGCATGGCTGATGGCACTTGTAGCTATCATGACGTTTATCAGCTAGGGCACACTTACAAAAAGTGTAAGTTCCTTAATTTTAAAATATGCACATTTTCAAGTGCTGAAAATTATTGGAATGTTTTAGTATTTTAAGATTGATATTCGTAATAATGTGTGGCAGAAAAAAAGTAGTAGGACTTTATAAATATACAAAAAATACATAAAAATTAATGTAGGATATAATTTAAGCAACACTATGAGATTTAAGTAAGACGGTTTTAGATGTTGCAGTGAATTAGATCACGATTACTGAGGGCGTTTCAGGTACCTTGAGGAGTGGCGTGAAGCGCCTGATTGTAGGCAACTACTAAACATCACACATTACCTGGCAGCAAATGCACAGTCAGCTGCTATGATTGAAAAATATAGCAACGTTGCGGCAAACATTTCCTGCATTATAGTAGTAAATTTTGTATCTACAGCTCGTCATCATCATTGTCATTAATGATTATTTAACCTAGGTTATCATAATTTTTGCGAACTGTTGAATGCTTTCGGCTAAAGTATTATTCTATGCATGTAATTCAAACGTAGAAAGCGTGTGCCAAGCACTGCATTTATTAAGATATATCAGATATGTTGTGGCAGAATTTGTAAGCTGGAACAGTAATACATCTCCGTGTATGCTAAGACAAGGATTTGGACAAGCGCGCCAAAAATCCGGTTTAATAGAACGTTTACAAAATTACATTCTTAACACAGAAATTCCCGTTTTCATGAGAGCGTTTACCCTCACTCCCATTCCCCATGGTTTTAAAACCATCATATAACCACATTTACCTCAGACGTCGATAAATCTGACGCAACTTGGGGCTAACAGGGCACCATCGCATATCATAGTACTAGAAGGAACACTGTTAGATAAGGTTCTGTACATTTTATTATTCCTGTGATGGCAAAATTTGCACGGCTAGAATCAATCTTAGACAACTGGATTGTTCATGATTTAAACGTGTACGTCTAAATCCATTCTCGGTAAATCACAAAATTGTGGTTAGCAGAGGATGCTTAGCACAGAAGGTAGCGTTTTAGTCGCGAATGACACGAGGGAAGAAATAATACATCTAAGTATCCATACAACATCTAATTTATCTCTACTTTTATTGCGACCCCAATAGCTTGGTGGAAGAATTACTTTACCGCACTCTTAAATGAAAGGTGTTGTTCGAATGTTTGCCAACAAATTCAAACTAACCGTACGTCTATCACACAATCCTAGCCCAATCTATGTTTCAATTTGGTGAAACTTTCACAAAGGCCATGACAAACAATAACACATCCAGCAATTCTTCTCTGTACTTTCTCTGTGCTGTTGATCAACCATTACGCAACGGATTTAAACGGTGCAAAAGTAGTCCAAATGTAGACGCACGATATCTTTGAATTAACGATACAATTCTTCGTAATTCTACCTATGAATTGCAGCCTACAATTTGCTCAAACTACGACTATAATTATATCCATATCCCATTTTATATTGCTTTACTCTCTTAAGTCCATGTAATTCAGGTAATCAACTATGTCAATAACTGAACTGTCTACTTTGAACTTCTGAACAACCGGATTACTTTTGTTTGTTGTGCACATTACCTTACACTTTTTGCAATTCAATGTAAGTCGAAATTGAAAGAAATATGCCGAAATAACCTGTTGAATTTCTAAGTAATCTGTCGAATTACTTATTTCCCTATAGATGACTTCGTCATCAGCGAACAATTCTTTTAACATTGTCTCCAAGATTATTTATGAAAATTAAGACAAGAAGGACGCTTGATGTAAACCCTAGATTAGCAGAGGCTTCTCTGTCAGCTACAACATACTGCGATCGATCGGTTATAAAACCTCCTATCCATTCACAAATCTTATCCGATATACGCTCAAATGTTTGCTAAAAGGCGGTTGCTTGATACGGAGTCGAAAGGTTTCTGGAAATTTAAAAATATTGCATCAACTTGCGCTCCTGCATCAATGGCTTTAAATACGTCATCTGAAAATCTGTGTTGGATTGGAGTGATCAATACTTTTTCGTCTATAAACTTCATAATGTTCGAGCATGTAACATACTCCAGAACTCTACTGTAAAAAGATGTTAGAGTTCCTATGGTCTTTTCGACTTGCTTTCTTGGAAATTAGAACTAGCTGCAGTTTTCTAGTTGGAAGGTACTATTTTCTCTTCTAAATATTAACAATATATATCGGACAGAAATGATTCGATTTCCTTCGAGTACTGTGAAAATACTCTTATTGGGATACCATCGGGACACGTTGCATTCCCTCACTTCATATTCTCTTTATTTTTATTTTTCCTTCGTACCTGCAGCGTCTATTAGTAACGAATACTTCTCTAACAGCATACGTCATGGAAAAATGATTATTTTGTCAGTATTTTAATCAGTGAACTAATTTTTATATTTGATGTTTAGTACAGTAGCCTTGTCACGACTTTCATTAACTTCAAATCCGGCGTTTATAAGTTGTCCCTAGAACTGACTTTTCTTATGCACAATCAAAATTTCTTTGGATTTTCCGTGAGGCTTTTATATTCGAAATACAATGGAAGTTATTGAAGGCTTCGCGCATCTTATTTTAATACGACTTCTTAATATAATTAAGTTTTCTAAGCTACTACGGTAGATCACCGTCTTAAGCGTGTTAAAATTCTTTTTTGCTTTTTCAGTAATCTTCTGTCTTCACGTGTGTACCAAGGTGGATCATTCTCTTCTGTGATTGTCCTTACATTCCTTGACTAAGTATTACTCGCACGTCTAACTTCTCTTGAACGGGGTCTCTTGTTATTTTGAAAGCATGGTAACTATTACTCAGGTACGTTGATAACATTCTGTTGAGGCCTTTTGAAATTTGTATACAATCCTGGTTGTAGTATTGTAAAATATTGTGAAAAAGACTTTTTAAGTAAGGAAAAAGTGATACATTACTCATATCGTTAAAAATTACTTCCAGTCAGTGGACACTTGTGTAGATTTTTCTGTGAAATTATCAAAGGGAACTTTCAGTTTGTAGATGTTAATTCGAAAACAAAAATCTAGATACATCTATAACAACAAAGGAATGTTCTAAGTACCACATTAATCGATTACTTATTAATGGAATCATCATTTTAAACACTTATATAGATAGATTGAACTCTAAATTTAAACATCACTTGGAATCTTATAATAAATCAGGACCTATCAATGGTAAAACGCCAAAGTAAAAAATAGACTGACATTTATAAACTAACGGTGCCTGAAGGTGTAATGACTTCTCTATTCATTGGTTGAAATTACTAGCCCATCTGCAAAAGCATCGTTAGTTTGTAATGACGATTTTTAAAATTCAAAGTACAAAATGGTAATATATAGATATATATATCGCTGTCTTGAATCTAAAGGTAGCCATACACGCGGAGGCCGGGCCTCGAGGAAAAAGCCTGCAGGCCAGACCTCAGGGTTTTAAACTAGGTCGCTCTGCACACACACGGGACATGAAATCCTCGAGGCTTTCTCAGTCTCAGAGTTAACTTCACGATGAAAGCATCAGATGATGACGATCATTGGCTGCTGTTAGTGTATAAATCGCCTGAAGTAGCGTTAAAACTCGCGCAAAAAAGGCATCGGAAGAAGTGTGTGGTGCAAAGAGTGGCTACTGAAAAGAAAAAAATATTCTCATAAAAATCTTCTTTCAGCATTGAAGTGTTTTCCCAAAGGTTCTCTTCATTATTTGACGATGGACGAAGAAACCTATATACATCTGTTATCGTTAGGCACTCCATATATTACGAATAAAAATATGGTTATGCGGGAAACAATTTTCCCCCATGAAACAACACTACAGTACGGTTTTGGTTACGGAAAGAAGCCATAGAGACCTCAAATTTACAACAATAATTTTTTTCTCAACCCCTTGGCTACATCTTACCACAAACGTGTGAGGCCATTTATTAAGTCCTTCGCAAAGCTTATATGAAGGTAAGAAATTATTTCACTTTCAATACACTGATGTTATTTAATATAATTGATTTACTGTTTTTCCATTCGTAAAAACATAAACGCCAATAAATTAAGCTTAAAAGACATAAAAACTAAATGAAAATCTTATTAGTTTATAATCGTGTTGTTATTAATATATTTTATCATATTTTTATGAAATCCAAAATTCAAATCATGTAATATCATTTGCATTATAATTTGATAAAAAAAATTTGGCTACGGGAAAAAGCTATAAAGGACCTCAAAATTTTCTACAGTAATTTTTTCCTCAAGCCCCTGTCTACATCATACCAGAAACGTGCGAGGACCATTTATAAATTCCTTCGCAAAGATTATATGAAGATAAGAAATTATTTCACTTTTGATACACAGATATTATTTAATATAATTGATTTATTCCCATTCGTAAATACATGAACGCCTAAATTAAGCTTAAATCACATAACAACTAAATGAAAATCTTATTAGTTTATAATTATATTGTTATTAATGTATTTTATCATATAGTGATATAAATACCAAATTGCAAATTATATTACAACATTTCCATTATAATTTGACCGAGAAATTGCTGCTGTGTTGTTATTTTGAGATAATTTATCAAAATGTGCTAGTGATTTATAATGATCCTGCAGGTGTTGCTGAGAATAGTGTGAAAGTTCAGACCGTAATGGTTGTGGGCTGGGATTATTCGATGATGTTTCTGCAGTCCTTAATTTTTTCTATTCTGTGTACACTTCTCATGTTGCCGTCTTTTTATTTTTTACTTCAAATTCTTTTTTGGCATTCTCCTTCAATATTTCTGCCAGCTTGGCGTAGGCAGCTACTCGTTATTTCTGTCGTGGTATTCCTTGCACTTCACTTCCCATAGGGTCGGCTTACTTTCATACATTTTGATAAACTCTTCTGTACACGGAACATCACTAAACCAAACAGTACAAACAAAACAGACAAACAAATATGCAACATACACAATAACTGACCAGAAATCCTCAAGGCCGGCTGAATGCAGGACGCACACGCTGAGGTTCTCACCCTCCGTCCCGGCCTTGGAGGAAATAAGAATTATTTTTGGGTGAGGATTTGGTCGCATTAGCGGCCCACCGGGGTGCGGCCTCAAGGTAATGCCTACACACGTGCCGAAATCGCTCAAGGCCGGGACCATTCCGTCCAAATCCTAAGGGTTTCCCGTACGTATGTGGTGCCCTTAAAAATAGCATTCTATTCTTTCTTGTTACCCGCAGTTTTCACATACCTCGTATGATCCTTGACACAAACTACTTTTTCTAACTTATATTAGGCATCTAAAAGAATATTTTTTAACTGATATGTAATAAAAAAAACTTTATATTTTTTTTTTTTTTAGAATGATAGAAAGGACAGGGGAGTCGGCATGTGTTTCTTCGATTTCGCCAGTTATTTGTTTTATGGTAGATACCTTAATATTACATGTTCTTAACCTTCAGAATCCTGCTTTTTTTTTTTTTTTTTTTTTTTTTTTTTAGAACTGGGAGCTATATTACATGTTTTCATATATACATTTGTGTTTAAATCGCATGTTTCTGACAGATGTTTCAGTCATTAAATTATATATTCTTAATGATCGAGTTGCCGACAGGACAAAAAAACCAATAACTGAAAATAGAAAATTTAGGTTCCCCCTAAAGAAGGACGTTATTGGTCATACAACTTGAATAAATGTCGCGTAACAAGTGAAACATGTCTCGTCCATTGTGTTCGTCACATGTTGTAATTCGTATTGCACAACTGGAAATTGTGGCCGCGTGTTGCCTTTGTAGATGGAGAGTTTAGGCTACGATGACTGTCAGAAAAGAGAAAGCAGACGCCTAATATATTCAGGTGGGTTCGTGTACTCAAAAAATATTTGTTTCAAATACAAAAAAATTAGTAGAAGTACTGAAGAATCACATTACTATTCATGAAAGTAACATTACAATTTAATGTAGCCGTAAATTTAAAAAGATTTGGTAGAAACATCGACCCTAACCAGGGGCGTAGCTATCGGAAGGCTAGGCGGTGGCATGCGCGTGCCAAGCGCAGCTCAGGGGTCCCCTTAAAACTCAGGGAGCCCCTACCAGTACAAACCTCACAAGACTAGGTAGAGCTTTTTTTTTTTTTAATCTAGCTACGCCACTGACCCTAACAATAAGTTATATACGTAATTCTTGGCCACTTTCGACATTGCTTGCGCTTATAGCTGCCTGCCGATGAAGCCGTTTCTGTTGAGGTCGATGGCACGGATACCCCGCTACAGCAGTTGAGTTAAATGGGCCAAAAGAGGTGGAAGCCATGAGGCGGACTGCCACCTACACAACACTTTTACACATGCAGAAAAAAAGACATATTTATCTGTAGTTTTTTACAAACAGCCTAGGAATTAACATATTTTATGATAAGACTCGCTTGTACCTGCAGCTTGCTTCGTGCGGGCCACAATGTTACTAAATACTTTATTTTTAAATTTCTTATTAGTTTCCTGGTGAGTGATTTCGTCGACAGTAATCATATAAATTAAATATATTGAAAATCGTTTTTAATTTTTGTCTACAATCACCTACAAGAGATACGATGTGACGGACATTATTATAAGATGTATCACCCTCATCTACACTTTATATAGTAGCAGCAACTTCTCCCCTGAATAATTAACCTTAGCATTAAGATTTCAGTAGTTTCTAAGTTATTGAATATTGGCGTATTGTCACGATTTGTATACTCAACTACCAGTTACCAAATTGCATGTTTCCATCTCCCCTTCAGAAATTTGAGCTCTTGAGGTTTTTTTCGGCCAGTTTCATTTGCAAACAACTCGTTGGCTTTGTATTGCGTATATCAAGAAAGATTTTATTTATCGGTTTCTATATTTTTACGTTAGTGAACTCGATACTGATAAATGTATAATTTGTCTTGAGTGATAATATATAAACTAAAACCTGAATGGATAGACAAAATTAAAAAATTGCATTTAAAATGAAACATTACATCTCTTATACGTATACTAATGTTAGCTGCAGTGTGAAATTTTTTAATCGGTTATCATTTAAAGATAGAACTGTAGAGGACACGATTTAGAATTAAGACTACGCTTATGCAGTGCGTTGATGAATCTCTAACGAATTAGGCGCAGTGTGGCAAGAAAGCTGCAATCATGACAGTTTTTATAGACTTACTAGCTGATACCCACGACTTCGTACTCGTCGATTAAAAATTTCTTTGCCAGAATTGAATATAGAAATTAGTTGGTGACAAAGGATTGGTCCCAAACAATACCGAGTCGGCATAATATGACATAAAAGCCATCACTATATCATTCTACCGTGGAATCTGTCTCAACATATTTAAAAACAGAAAAACAAACGTATGTGAGGAGATGTTGGGGGGGGGGGGGTAATTGACTAAGGGAAACTTTATTTCAGCTTGGTCTTTTCTTCTTTCTTCAGCATGACCATCTGATTCTTGGGTTCTAATAACGTTAGCTGCTCGTGCTCTGCTAGAGCTACAACTTAGGTCAGTTTACGGCCGCAAGGCATGTCAAAAAAGGCAAAATAAACTGGTACCAGAAACATTTAAGCAGACACAAAGTAATAGGTCAGAGAAAATGTACATCTATACTAAATAATACGTTTTTTCTCTAAACTAAATTCATTAACAAATTATACTCTATCATAATGCGCGAGAAGCATAGCTTGAGCAACCGACGCAACATCACATACTAACACACATCCGTTTCTCTGTCAACATTCGATAAGTTCTCAAAATTTCGTGACTACAACTGTTAAGCATACCAAAAAAATATCCTGTGCCCACCCTACGGATTTGCTTGTAAAATTCCGTCAATATCGGTATAGGCATTTAGTTAGCAAAACGTAACAAAAAGACAGAGACTTAATTCCGCATTTATAGTATTATTATTGCAGATCACACACAGACTGTTGCAAATCACCCCTGAGGGATCAATTCAAGGTAAAATATTTACACCTACAGCATTGCAAGACTACCTACGATTTGCCTCGCATTGCACCCATAAATTTATGATATCTACAGTTTAAGATTCAATCCGAATGTCCGACGGTGCAGGCGTGACTCTTACGATGAAAAACAATATTTAAAAATCCTTGCCTTCATGGAGATTTGAACCGAGGACCACGACCGATACATTAGTAAGCAAGCGCTTTAATCACTAAGCTAGCTGACCGCTGCAAGTAAAAAAGGTACAGAGACCTCCATATCCAACGCGTCTGTCTATCGCCGTTCTGTAATTTTTCGAAATTATAAGACAAAATTTATTATTTATACAGATAATTTTTCAACTAATTGTAGACAGTATTTTTCTCCTTGTTTCAAAGGATAAGTGTGCAAAGTTTCATCGAGATAGGATGAAAACTGTGGATTTGTATGAAGAACAAACGAACAAACATATATACATTCATCTTTATATATATAGATTTACGTAAAATCAATAACGTCAAATACGTTTGTATCTAAATAATAAACTCGAAAACCACACCGGTTGATAAAGTAACAAATTCAAACGCATGCTAATTGGATGAGTGGTTCCCGAGTTGTAACTGGATTAATTCAGAGACAGATAGAACTGAGATTATATTGAAATGTAATCAGATTTACATTTTGATGAAGTAAATACATGCAATATTATTTATTGACTGACAATGCCAAAAGGCAATATTGCACTTTCAGTAACACAGTTCTTGTTATTTCTTATTCCTCCTGTATCAGATGTAACATTATCACTAAACCCCCCGTCATTTTTAATATTAATATACTGTTATTATTATTCTTAATATTGAACTATGTACATTTCTTTGATTATAAGTATTCTGAATAAGGGAGCGTCCATAAACTACGTACCTCCATTTTGCCATCCTGTGAACACCCTCCCCCCCTCTACCCCTCACGTAGCCCGACGTAGCCCGATGTAGCCTATACCTCAATTTCCTTCCCCCCCTCCCCCCCCGATTGCCACCTAGATTTTTCCATATTGATTCCAGAAAACATTTTGTACTGTTTTCTCTTGTCAGAATATCGTAAATTACACACGGAGATAGTTAAATGACTGGAATAAACAGTCACATGCTGATGTGTGTTCTGTACCTTATTTTAGCTGCGACAATTAATATGAATGAAAAGCTACGTGGTCTAGCTCTCTTCCCACGTAGCCCAGCCTAGTTTTCCAGCCAACCTCTCCTCCTCCCACCCCCTAGATCAGGCACGTAGTTTATGGACGGTCCCTAACTGTATTATTGTTTGTTACTTGATCTGTAATATGTTTGGGCTTCCACAGACTGCAGTTTGTTTAGTGATTGGAGTAGCATAGTCTAATGCTGATTGGGCGCCTGCATTGTAGCTGGGCAGGGCGCGAGGCAGTGTGCGTGTAGCGCCGCTCGGAGAAGGTTATATGCCGCGAGCACACGCTCTCTCTACACAAACTAAAATAGTAAAAAGCAGATGAATTGTATGAAAAACTTGTTTAAATCTAATATAAGTGGCTGGAAAGTTGGGCCAGTGAATGGTAGTGATTAAATTCAATAGTATTCCAACCAGAACAATGAGTTTTTCATTTCCCAGGATAATCAGTAGCTAACACATCCATTGGTAATCCTAACAGGTAAATTGTACCGAAAACATTAAGGATAATTAAGGACGAAAGATTTTAGTAGGTGCTTCACAAAGTCAAAGCTAGGTCTTGTCAGGGTTATAAGTCTATCCGGAGGCTATTTGATTTCCACCAGAATCCTTCCGCAATATAAACAAAAAGGGAATAGTGAAAAATATGTTACTCTTTAAGATAACTGTACTGCTACGTATTCAAAAAACTGACAGTCAGTGTACACAATGCTACAGAGAGGAGTATTAAAATGGTAGCACAGATGCTATCACTTTCCTATGCGTTCCTGCCCAGTTAAACAGCATCTCAACCTATACATAGACTACTGTTAGAAACGAAAAATGAACGTTCATTCTAGGCTGTACTATATTTATGAAACAGCTTCTCGACAACTTCTTTGCTGTTGAGAATCTCTTAGTTGTGGTTAAGCATTTCTGATAGTTGGCTAGGGGTTGAGGTAACAACCCTGGCTCTACGTCATTTGCTAGAAGCACACTAATCTTTTACAGGTTCACTGTCGTATTACCACCCGTGCTAAATCAACAAAAACATCGATAATCATCACTGAAACGAAATCGATTCGAGAATTACATAATATAACATCTCGTTTCGTATACATTAATATACAAGACTTTACTTAAACTTTTTTTTTTTTTTTTTTTTTTTTTGCGCCTCGCCGAAATCTAGATCATTAGAGGCGGGAAAAACTGGGAGCAAGGAACGGGAAGGAATTCGGCCAGGGTCTTTCTTAAAGGAACCATCCAGGCATTTGCCTGGAGTGATTTGGGTAGATCATAGAAAATCCAAATCCTAGATAGCCGAACGGGGATTTGAAACCGCATCCTCCCGAATGCAAGAGTAGAGCGGTGACCGCTCACCCACACGCTCGGTAAACAAAGTTAATGAATGGTTACCTAGACGAAACTATCAGATTTGAGAAAGAATTATGGTAACTGCCATAGTGGATACAATTTGTTTTTAAATGTATGGGAATAACAGCCTCATTAAAGGTAGAAAGCGATCTCATACCACGATATTTGTGTTTAGAACTATGGTAGGGGGTGACACTCATTCCTCCCGTTGAACGAGGAATCAAGATAAGTTGATTGGTAAAGAACGCCATGCTACGTCTCGGGAGCTAACAGCAGGAATAGTGTATCCCTGCAGCATAATTTATGAAAACAGGTTGGTTGCCAATGTATAAATTCAAAATCAAGAAGACAAATAATGGGATGGACTCACGAGCACTCAACAATTCGTTGGTATCTGTTAATTATTATCTGCTGTATTGAAAAAGTAAATTTCTACCAAATATTTTGCCACGGGGCGACTATGAAGTGGGAGAAACTGTCACGCAGTGGAATTTTTCTTCTTCTTGCTTCAAGCCTTGTCGATGTGAGGTAATTAGAGACAGGATTGGACTGCAGACTTGGAATTGGTGAAAACGAATGAAAAGTAATTCGGCTATGGCCTTTTGAAGTAACCATCTGGGAAATCGCCTCGATGATTTCGGGGAAAGACGGAAAACCAAAATCAGGATGGATGCTTTTGATATTTAAACCTGCATACGGTACTCCAGAACGACAGACCCGCACCTGGCCTTGTATTGAAGCTTGTCTCTTCTGTCTCTCATGGGTTTATAAATTTCGATTGTTTCTGCGTGTGGTAAGTGGTGGTGGCTACTTTACCTAGCCTTAATGTAATGATGCTAATAAGCTTACTTTTCTTGTTGCGTGTTGTGTAATTGTTAAAGCTAACTTTTACTGAGGATGTAAATTGCGTACATTTAGCTCCATTCATTAATTCTCATAAACTTATTTGTGAAGAACGTTCTACGGGTGTACACAACACTCAGTTATGAAAATGGGAAAAACTAGTCAGCGTAAAAATGTTACTACGATTCTATATAAGTCTGAGTGTTCAATGAGTGACTTAATCAAACAGATTCTATTTTTTATCTTACGTGTGTGAGCGGTCTGGTGGCTCAGTGGGTAAAATGTCTGGCTGAAGATCGAAAGGTCTCCGATTCGATTCCTGATCCCAGAGGAGATTTTCATAGGCCCTTAACCCAACCTTCACCTCTGGCACAGCTTGCTGTGTAATGTGAAGTAGGCCAGAATTCTCTCGAGGTTCGGATTCCACGTAAAACTGTAGGTCTCCTATAACCAGTAGGAATACCGGGCTAGGTTAAGGCGGCTACGACAGGGGCGAAATGTGCAGCCAATAGAAACCCTGTCATCAGGTCATTACGACCACATGGAATTATTGTTATTATTATTATCATCTGTATCGGCAGATACTCTGTTCATAACTGGTAAAAGCCTAAAAATTGAGACCACAACTGAACTTTCGACTTGTATGGTAATTATATGATCGATGAATTTACATTTTATGCTATAAGAATCTGGAAATGTTACAAACCTTGTGTGTGCAATATACGTTGTGTTACAGGCGTATCTTCATTTAGGATATAATCAAGTGCTTTATTTTAGCACAAGAGCTTCTTCCACAGAATACATTCTCTTTGCTGTTTCCTCCTCTGATGCTGTCTGCGACGCGGAACTCAGACCAGACGCACGTACACTTGGCAACTTGTCCGGACTCAGATTACAGAGAACATATATTACTGCGTTGTGCGAGTTGTTTTTTTTTCATTACATGCGAGAGCACTCTGCTGATGTCATTTGATATGCGAAACAGTCAACAGCATATCGCCGACTCTGTACATCTTTTGTCTCTATGCATTGTTCACCCCCATTTAAATGCTTTGCTCCTAGCCTAGCTCTTACCGAAATGAGCTCACAGTATAAAATTTATGGCACTCTGAAATTTAACTATTATTCGGAAATTTTCTGTCTCCACGATTCCTTCATATTTTAAGGACCAATATAAACAACTCCCTTCACTCATCTTCTGCTTACTTCATCCTTACAGTTAACGTCTCTGTGCGGTAGATATAAACTGAACATTCATTCGTAACAGTGGTCTTTGCTAGAAATAATCCCCCATCCTTCTATTAGAATCTATTCCTTTTACTGTGTTGGCGCAATTTTTCAGTCAACCCTTGCTTTAATTGAGAAAAATCAAAACTCGTTTCTATAATACGGTTACCGAGAATGCTGTTCATTCAAACCCATCCTGGTTTTTAAAGTTTAATTTTCGGGCGTGAGTCACGAGAATACGCCATGACGTCGGTTCCATCCTTGATGTTGCCATCCAGATTTCGGTTTTACAATATTTCCCAAAGTTTTTTGTTGTCGTTTTTGGCTTTACACCTCGTCGATGTAAGGGTCATTAGAGGCGAGATAGGACTGGGTGTAAGGAACTGGTAGAAATTCACTTATGGCCCTTAAAGGAACTACCCCGGCATTCGCCTAGAGTGATATGGAGAAACCATGGAAAAACCCAAATCTGAATATGCCTGACCAAGCGTGGTGGGTGAGCGGTTAACGCTCTGGCCTCGCATTCGGGAAGAACGAGGTTCGAATCACCGTCCGGGCATCCAGATTTGGGTTTTTACATGGTTTCCCTAAATCACTCCAGGTGAATGCCGGGACGCTTCCTTCAAATGGTCATGCCTGAATTCCTTCCCGTTCCTTGCCCCCAGTCCTTTCCCGCCCTAATGACCTCGACGTTGATGAGGTGTAAAAGCCAAAGTAAGTCCGAACTGGGATTCGAACCCGCGTCCTCCCACCGCGCTCGGTTTCCGAAACTCAGTGCAGGCGAATAGAGGGATAGTTTATGCGAAACGCTGTTGCTGAAATTTTTTCTCGTTTCCTTGCACACGATCTTTTTCCGGTTCTAATTACTATAAATTTGACGAACCGTAAATCCCTAAACAATCATTCATTCATGACACGTTCCCTCCTTTCTTTTAAAGACTTACGCCACAAATAAATTCTTAGGACTGGTAACGTAACCTCACATTACTATGTTATGAATCTTGTAAGGAATCTGATAATTATCCACTGTTCAAGGCTAGGACTCACTTTTACGTCACTTGTATCCGTTAACGCACATAGAATAGTGTTAAAAACATCAGCTCACCCCATAGTTCAAAATTGTGTACCATTTATATTCGATTTTTTGTCCCATTATGTACTGACAGAGAAGAAAATTTCTAATTTTATGGGCGAAATTTCATTCGCCCAATAGTGTAACAGTTCAGAGTCTGTTCCCTGTAAGGTTAACGTTGATAATCTTGCAGCTTTCATTGTTTGGCGGTGGCGAATGGAACTGTGTTATTCCCCACTGTCCTTCTGAGGTCCTCTTTAAAATGTTATCGACCATCCAGCAGCTCAATGTCCAAGTATGAGTCTTCTGTTACCTATCGCAGAAAGACAGAATGTAGCTAAGGTCAAGACTTCATCCCTAGCCACATTTGGTACGAAGAAGAAAACGGAAGCATATTCCTTTAGAAGAAGACTTACATTTCTGATCCTTGTAATTATCTACTTTCATTGTTCCTCAGACTTAAAAAAATAAATAATAAAATTTCAGGTGTGTTTGGACAAACTTTTTGCTGTCTTATTTCAGTTCCGCACCAACCACCATATAAAGGGATATTAAAAACAAGTAAATGGATACTTGATTGTTAATAAGCATAGGTCATAATTTTTGTAATGTTATTTGATTCTCCCGCTGTCAAAGATTCTTCAAGGGATAGCAGCAATAATTAAACTACACTGTTCGGAGTTTAATTTTTAAGTGTTAATGGGACGAATTTTCTTAAATAGGTACTAATATTTCTAGAAATAATTAAAGAATAATTGTACAATGCTAGAAGATAAGAAATTTTCTGTTTTTAAAATGTTAGTAAATAAGAAATGTTTGAGCAGAAATGAAAATAAGCGGTTCCCTATAGACTATTCGAATTTGCAGGTAAAAATAATGTGTGTTGATATTGTCGGCATAATCCAGGTTAGTGAATGCGAGAAATTGAAGCAGTACTATAATGTAATGAAAATTAAAATACAAAAAAATTAGGGTTAATCCATATTTATACTTACAATTTTATGGATGTAATGTATTATGACATGCATTTAATCCCAACAATAATTTCAGCAATCACTGAACACTTGTGGCTTCAAATGTGAACGTAAGAACATTACCATCAGTTAGAACTTCGAACATAAAAGCGTCTTTGTTATTTCTCTTTTCTCAAAAATGTGTAGGTTAAAGGCGTTATATTTGCAAAAAGTGACTCTCAAAAAACATGTGCAAATTTTTCTTTCGGATGGTAATAATTTTCTTCTTTCAAATATTCGTTTAAATACTCGAGTAGGTCCACATACTTCTAACACAGATCGTTTGTAGCCTCTGTCAAATTTTCATATCTGTCGCGTTTAAAAACAAAAATGTGATGCACAGAAAGACAATTGTAGTTTGATAACAAAGAGGGTGTGCCGGGGACTGAGTGGGCGGTGGAACAATAGCTGCCCAGCCTCTCTTCAACTCTCGTCTCTCCACTGCCTGCAGGCTGCAAGAGCCAAGTCGAGCAGGCCACACGACATTAACTGCATAAGGGAATATCAGCTACCATGATGATACTGCAATCTCCTCGAAATTGGGACCACCTGAATATAATTTAAACAGTGCTTACAAAGCTGACTCTGGCAGCATAGAGACACGAACGTTAGGCTAAGTTAGGTGTTATATACATTTTATACCGTATTCAAAACGAATACTTGAATAATAATACATGAATTCTGAGAAAAAATGTTAATTACTTGAAAAATCAATACATACATCTGTAACAACAACACTTTGTGAAGCTGGCTGAAGACCAAATAACTTTTTATTTTAAAAAAAATGATCACGTGGTTACAATTAAAACTCAGATACGTACCTAGAACTTTGCAGTCCCCTTTTTAGTCCAGCTTTTTCTTCTGTTGAGGCAGTGACTGCATGTAGGCCCTATATCTAACTCGAACTGATCCTTTGCTTAAGCATCAATTCCTCTAATGGCTGACATATCAAAGTTATCAAGATCGATATTAATTATACACAGAGCGTTATAACCTAGCGAGTTACCTTTCCTTGTAACCAAGAAATCTGACACTTGCTACATTACACTATTTTTCTCCTTAATTAATCCTGACGTAATGTTTTTGTCGTTTTTTGTGTCATCTGAACGTAATATACTGGCTGTCCTCAAACTCTCCTGATGCGGTGCAGGCATCCCAAAAAGCATTGTTATGATATCAGGTTTTTCATGAGTTATTTTAAAAAAAATTGGAAGTGAAACTGGATTTGCAATAAGGTAGTGTATTGGAACAATTGCTATTCTTTATTGTAATGAATAATTGTGTCAATGGTTTACAGTCGGAAGTTTGGTTGTTTGCAGAGGACATAATTTTATACTCTAGGGTCACTAAGAAAGAAGACAGTAGCAGTGTCCTGGACAGTATATGTAACTGGGTAGGTCAACATGGGATCAAGATAATTACAAAGAAGTGTCAGTTTATAAAGGTTGTTTATAATTACAGTGTGTGGTAGGATTTTTTTATTTTTTTTTTTTGGTGAAGCTTAAGCGATTTTTGGTGTTTTAGCTTAAGGCGAAACGTTTAGAGTTGTCGTCAGGGGAAATTATTACAATTTGGAATTTTGTGGAAGAACCGTCCAAGCAAACCGAAATCTTCATGGGTGTAAAACATTGACTTGCTTGGTAGCTCAATTCGTTCGACGCTTTATGGGGAGTAAGTAAAGTTCAGCCAAGTTTTGTTTGGTTTCAGAATATTGTCTGAGTATGAAGTATTTAACGTCTGAGTTTGAAAGTGCGACGACTTTTAATGCGTAATCGAGGGCTAATTGACTTCAACAGTTTTTTATTCGATTCAACAGAGTATTATTTCAGTTTTAAATTGTTAGTGTCTCAATCAGAATGATAAGTTTGCTTGAGAAAGATAAGTGTCGATTGAGTGGTATTTAAAAGTTCAAAATTGTTTGTGACCGCCAAAGGAAGCAACAATGGATATTGAGAAAAGTTACAGTAGCCAGATGCCTTAATCTTTGAGTGAAATGTAGATACAGGAAGACAGATTTTATGGTTAAAGACTGTGTGAGTGCTGCTCATCTCATATAAAACTATTCAGGGAGACAATATTTAGGGCTTTATTTTTGGTATGTATAGAACTTCTTAGAAGTGCTTACGTAAAAAGCAGTTAATATTTTCAACCGAAGAATCAATGTCAGCATCTGAAAGACGAAATTTCAAAATAGTGTAATTAACATTTTTAGATTGTGGTGGATCTTTTGATAGTATATTTTAAAATAAATATAGGTCGGTGAACCTGCCAGATCAAGAAAATGTTGTTTTAAATAAAAGACTTTCAGACTACAGTAGAGTCCCGCTAATCCGAACCCCGGTAATCCGAACGTCCGGTTAATCCGAACATGGCAAAGCATTACATAGTCTTAATATAAAAAATGGTAAAAGAATTAAAACACCCTGAAAATACAGTTCATACGCTATATAATTGTGTGGTTAACTACTGTACATGTACACAATTTTTATTTATACAGAAAAATTAGCTAGAAAAGATTAAATTTAAAAAGTGCGTAACACCGAAAGAAAAACTGTCAAACTTACGATAGTAGTTACAACGGTTAGAAACACACATTTCATCCCTACTTTTTAGAGCACAGAAACTCAGTAATTGTTTTTTGGCGTAATGAACACAGTCTGTTATATGACGCAAAGTTGCGCCATCGTCTGACAAACATTAAATCAGCTGGTGTAGCAGTGGTCTGTTGCTCCATATAGCATAGCGCGAGATCAAAGGCTTCTGCCGCGTCAGTGTGTGACACCAACTCTCCTTTGTCACATTCCGTCTCATTGTCACTTTCGTCGTAACATTCCACTTCTACCTGGTCTTGAGTCACAGCAGCCACTAAATCAACGTCAGTAAGGTGCTCCAGTATTGAATCATCCGCTGCCATCCATTCATCTACGTCTGCTTCACAGGCTTCTTCACATCCAGGGATTGTCTGTACCATTTTTAGGAAACTCTCCTCTTCATTTTCAGCTGGCATGTCCTGAAATTCAAGAGATGTCCATAGTTTTCTCCAAGATTTTCTCAAAGTGTTTTCTGAAATTTTCTGCCATGACTCAGCAGCCCAATAAACAACTTCCTTCAGATTTGTTTTTTTTATTTTTTTAACTAAAGGAATGTTATCATCTTGGATCAGCATTCTTAAGAATTGTTTTCTGTAAATCAGTTTTAATGTTTGTAGTACGCCCTGGTCCATCGGCTGTAGAAGCGGTGTAGCATTCGGCGGCAAAAACTTCGCCACGATTTCTCCATCACATAATTCCTCAGTGCTGGGGTGAGATGGTGCGTTATCAATCAAAAGGATAGAACGGGGAGGCAAATTATTTTCCTTGGAAAACCGCCGGACAGAGGGAACAAACTGGTCGTGAAACCATTCTTTGAACAGCCTACCATCCATCAATGCTTTTTTTCTGGTTGCGATAGTATACAGGTAGGGATTTCATGTTACAGTTTTTGAAAGCTCTGGGGCTAACAGATTTGCCGATCATCATTAAAGGGAGCTTGTGATTACCAGCAGCGTTGCTGCACACTAGTAAAGTCACACGATCTTTGCTCATTTTAAAGTCAGGAGCTTGGACTTCTGCTTTTGATGCCAGGCTTTTTGTTGGCAATGCCCTAAAATTAAGGCCTGTCTCGTCAGCATTATAAATTTGTTGGGGAGAATAATTTCCCTGTCTTATCAGTTTATTAAATTCATACACGTATTCCTTCGCTGCATCATGGTCAGAAGAAAGCTTCTCTCCAGTAATTGTTAGCTGACGAATCCCATGACGTTTTTTAAATCTGTCCAACCAACCCGTACTCGCATTAAAAGACTCATCACCATTCATTAATTTGTTTAGGTAGACAGCCTTTTCCTGAACCATTGGTCCACTCAGAGGAGTTCCCCTTTCTCTTTCCTGTGTAAACCAAAAGAAAAGAGCTTCATCCACTTTATCGTACTGGGACTGTTTCAGAGTTTGCCGAATCTCGAGTGCTTTTCCCGAAGACGTTGCGCAGCACTGTTCAAGCTTCACTCGGTTCTTCTTCCAATCACAAATGGTTGCCTTACCAACACCTAGTTCCGTCGCCAGCTTAGATACATTCTCACCACTGTCCAATCGCTTCAAAGCATCCAGTTTTTCTCTGAGCGTTAACGTCGTATGTTTCCGTTTACTCATGGCGATAACACGCTAGTGTACACGAATTTTGTAAGTGTGTTAGCGATCGATTGCTAAGATTAACTCAGTTCGCGAGCCGTCTGAGAGTGCACTGACCACGAACACTTCAAACATCTCAACAATAAAGGGAGGGAGTGAGAGTGAGCCATTGTTCACCCAGTTGTTCCCAATTGTTACCATGCTGTACCTACTTATATGCTTGGTATACTTCATTGTAGAAATTAGTCACTGTAACTCCGGCTAATCCGAACAAATCGGTAATCCGAACAAGGCCCGGTCCCAATTAGTTCGGATTAGCGAGACTCTACTGTATTATGAAAATATATTTGGATTATTTAAGTTGTTTTGGGAACCCTTCCTGTTTATGTTTGTTTGTATGAATTTCAGTTAAGTGAAGTCGCCTGAAGTATCTGATGAATGCAGTCATCGACGTCCTACACGACTTCTTTAACTACACCATATTCTATAAGCTATAAAGGCGATTTGCAGAATTGATAAACGGGCAAAAGTGTTGCAACCTGATGCGCAAATACTTTCGCATAAAATATGACAGCAAACTCACATGGTCAGGACACATTATCCAGGTGATAGGAAAAGGTTTCAAAATCCTTTAATCATTGGAGATATACCGGAGAAATGAAGGAATTTGGTTACAAAAGTATAGTTAGACCATTGCTTTAATATGGTGGTATAGTGTGCGTAACACGTCTTGGATATCAAAAGCACACAGAGAACTGAATCAATAACTGATATATTAAAAGAGCTGGAATGGGATTAATTTTGAAACAGGAGGAGAATGAGGAGAGTTCTGGGAGTGTACAAGGCGTATATTGGTGATGAGTGATGGGGTTTGGAAAGATATTGGTGGGTGAATTAATAGTACTGCATGAAAGAGAAAAGATGACCACAAGCTAGCACTCAACTTCATGCATAAGGGAGTGGGAAAAATTTTGTTTTGTAGTTAAGGGAATCAGGGACTGGAATAAATTACCCAGGAAAATTATGAATAATTTGTCAAAAACGCTGAAAGAATTTAAAATTAAAATTCGTAAAGGGTAAAAGTAGGCAGGTAAATTAAGGAAGAAAAATTGATGTGTAGTGAAATTGCCACCGGTGCATGTGCTCTATCGCAATTAAATTAAATTAATGCCTAATGACCTTCTGTATTTCTTCGACTATCTGTCTGGCTCAGATTTTTGTGTATGTGTAATTGTTTCCTGTGAGTAACGTGGATGGTCACTGCTCTCTAAGGATACCTGTTCTCTCCAACATACGAAAATTTTTGAACTTCCGACCTTGGCCTGTAAAAAATAAAATTAGGCAGTTTCAAAGTAGTTTCTCTGATGATGCATACCCGAAAATTGTGTGAGAGTGATTCTGATTAATAAGCTAAGAGCTTCTAGTAGGTTGAACACCTTTTCTCCCTCTATTTAACTCCTATAGTCAGAATAAAAATTGATTTAATTGAAATATGGCATATACACTGCGTAACATATATTAGAGAACAGTCGGATAAATTCATGATAGATAGACAGATATATTCTCTTTGATCCCATGTGAGAATAATCTCGGGGATGTGGAACAGTGCATACACTTATTTTTAATGTCAATATTACTAATATTGGCCACAGCATCTTCACAGATGATAGTTGTAGCGACTCAGCTATCACTTGGGTTGAGTGCATCGCATCTTCTTTTGTGGCTGAATAGTCCGATGGGGGCGCCACAAATTTTTCCACATCTATCGCACACGAAAGAGGGATCCGGTGGATGTACTTCCCTGTTACGAAGCTTTTTCAGCTTTATTTTATCCAACCATGCTCTGTCATATTTGGACATGCCGGTGGTGATATGATGACGCCATAAGGGTCACGTGCTGGCGCAAGCTTCCCACTCAGAAGTGCGCATGCCGAAGCTCTCCAAATCACATTTGCAGGAGTCATCGGGCGCCCTACAGGTCTCTTGATAGTAGGAATCTGACTGAGCATGACATTCCGTGGTAGTCTCTCAGAGTCCATTCTATGGACGTGGCCAAGCCAGCGGAGTCGTCTTTGTTTTAGGGTGGCAGTAATACTGTGACACTTCGTGGTAGACAGAGCACTCTCATTGCTCATTTTGTCCTGCCACGTGACTCCAAGCATATGAAAAGCGTTCAGTTGTCTCTCTTGCCAGGCGTAAGTGGACCACGTCTCAGATGCGTACAGTAAGATGCTCAGGTCGCACGTCTGGTATACTAGAATTTTGGTGGAGAGAGTTAACTTGGGGTTTCTCCAGACACGTGTGGATAGCTTGCCAAGGTCATCGCGGCTTTGCCAATTCGTGCGTCAATCTCCTTTTGAATGGACTGGTTGGATGTAGTGATGGAGCCGAGATACTGGAAGTGTTCTACTACTTGAAGAGGGATGCCTTCCAATGTTATTTTTGGAAGACGGTCTGTGCCCTGAACCATGACAACCGTCTTCTTAGAATTAACACTCATCGAGAACAGATGACATGCATGACCAAATCTGGTGAGCGCCTCCTGAAGCTCTTCTTCGGTATTAGCGACAAAAGCCGCATCGTCAGCATATAGAAGTTCACGAACAATTAGTTCAATACGCTTTTTAGTAGATCTCAAAACGCGTGTCAGTGCGTGACTCGCTGCCCCACTCGGTCTCTATCGGATTTATTGCACTGTTTGCCTATACCCTTCCAGTTGGCATTTGGCGCGTGTGAACAAACGTTTGTTTTTGTCAACCTTCGTCATTCGTAAGTAAATAGATACACTTTTATGTATTCATTTTTGAGTACACATTTCTGTAATTTGATTTATGTTCCGTATTTAGTACGATTTTGTAACTATATAATTATTTTTTATGTGTTGCAAACGTAATCTGAACTACAAAGTTACAGCTTTTTATTCACGGTTTCATTATTCCAATTTTCTGTATTTGCAGATAAGGTTATTGTGACAATTTCCTTTTTTGCGGCTGAAAATTTGATCATTCGTTGATAGGAAACTAATGTTATCGTAATTTTAATCGCATACCTATTTATTTAGCAGTTATCAAAAGGCAATTAATTGTATATCCTTTGACTTATTGCTGTTTTGGCCGCTGCCTCAATGCGTTTCTTTGACGAAAGCCGCCTGTTTACATGTGCCGCTCAGGCTATAGATTAATACCTCTTCTTGTTATTGTTTCGACTAAAGGCAAAAAAAGTTATAATGAAGTTTTCACGGGTGTATCGACGAATTGTGTTGTAGGAACACCATACTTCGACGGCTGCCCCCGCCGTCTTCCTCACGTGTGAAATTACGTGATTTTACAATGAAATCCGGAGATACAACCTATGAAAACTTCACTGCAATCATTCACCGAGAAAGTCTCTTTTCTTATTAAAAAGTAATAATTTCCACTCTTAAAACGTCTTTACGCCACATATGTAAAATTGAAATACTTGAAAGTTTAAGTGTTGGTGAGTAGTTTCCTTTAATAACATTGAATCAATTGTAAGATCAATAAAGGAATCAGGAGATATAATAATGAATCCCACAAAAGCAATTTTTGTAAAAAAAAAAAAAGAAGCCAAGTCTCGTGCTTGTGCAGTGACAAAAAGTTATGAGATCTTGTTCTGAGCCAAGTCTACACTTTACAGAGTATATTAACTTCACTTTGTGAAATGGAATGCTTTCTCTCGGTGTTATGGAACGTTTATTTAGAATTAAAAAAAAAAAAAAAAAAAAAAAAAATCTCTGGTAACTTGGCCACTAAGCAAACCATGTTTTTAAATTCATGTGATGTATTGTAAGGCACATAATTTGACCTAAAACTGAATATTTTCCATTTTTTTATTATTTATTTAAAAATTGGTTTAGATTAGAGAACAAAAATGTAAAACCTCGAAATTTACTTAAGACATGCTAAAAACTTTTAATATAATTTTTCCAATTAAAATATTGTTAAATATTAATTTTTATAATTTAACTTTAAAATTGATTTATTAATTTAATTATTATTTAATTTATTAAAGTTTTAAGTAACTATGTTTTAAATATAAGCGTTAAAAAACTGTTTGTGCCAATCCCGCACGGATCCCGCGGGATCCTGCGGGATTGGCGCAAATCCCGCGCGGATCCCGCGGGATTTAAAACACTGCGGGATTGCAATCCTTATGTTCAATGTATGGACGTAATTTGTCCTCGTAATCAGCAAACCAGTCATTGTGAGACGTATCTTTTGTTCCAAAGGTGCTTAAAGCAGTTTGTAAACTTATTTTTAATGTCAATATTACTATATAATTGATAATATTATTATATATTGACTAGTTAGCTACAACCCATTAGTATAACCAATATCTCCTGTAATCTACACATACAATCCCGAGTTAATTAATACTTATTATGTGGAACAGTGTATACACTTGTTACCAGCATCAAATAACCAGTTATTTTCTTACCAACCAGTTACCATGATAAGTTTCACTGTAATTTGCGACTACATATTATATCATGTTAGTTGCTATTTATATAAAACAGTACACACACCTATTAACAATATCACTTATATTACCAACAACTCTTAATCTGTCAATTACTTAAAAACCTGTTAGTATAATAATTTTTCACAGCAGTTTTGGAGTGCATGCTATTCCATGTTAGTTACTATATATGAGTGAAATTTTGTAAACAGTGTAATTACTTAATTTGTCAAAGGTTTCAACAGAATGAACAAAAACCATATATCATTTTAGTAATTGTGGACAACTTTGTCACCTTCCCCTTCCATACACCATATATACTATTTTATCAGTCATTCTCAGTTTCCAAATTCCAAGAAGAAAATTCTTTCACAGAGTAAAATGGGTTCTGAAGCAGAAAATCTTTCAGTTTGGACTTAAAGTAGTTGGGTTTTTATAGATAACATTTAATTTCTGTTGGTGAGACACTGAATAAGGAAGCTCCAGTAAATGTTAACCCTTCATGTACAACTGACAGTGGTTTGTAATCCTTGTGAATATTATATTTATTCCTAGTATTATGGCTATGTATGTCAGCATTAAGATAAGTGTTCAGGATTTTCCACTACAAATGATAGTACGGAATATACATACTGTGCTGGCATTGTTAGTACACCCAGATTTTTAAATAGATTTCTGCACGACGTCTGTGGGCTTGCTCCACAAATAGTTCTTATAGCACGCTTTTGTAATTTAAATACCCTCTGTGCTTGTGACGAGTTTCCCCAGAATGAGATGCCATACGTGAGCAGGGAATGAAAATATGCAAAATATACTAACTTTCTGGTTTCTATATTAGCTATTCTAGATATAACCCTCAGTGAAAATGTTGCAGAATTCAGTTTTTTAAGAAGTTGTTGAATATGTTGTATCTAAATATACACCCAGGAATTTTGTGAAACTGCTTTCACTGTTTGCTTTTCCTTCTGATATCACATTATAGCTGTCCTTTGTTTTATTTTTTGTAACAAACTGAAGTAACTGTGTCTTTTCTACAATAAGTATTAGTTTGTTGGCATTAAACCACCTGTTAATTTTCTTTATAGCATCATTTGTTGTGTTTTCGAGGTTTTGTGCTGGTGGGTCTTTCAACGATATGCTAGTATCATCTACAAAGAGCACAACGTATTCATTATCACCTAGTATATGTGGGAGATCATTTATATAGATCAAGAACAGTAGAGGGCCAAGAATTGAACCCTGAGGCACACCACATTTAACTATACCCCATTCTGAGTTTATAACATCTCCTGTATTAGCATCTTTCAGTGATACACATTGCTTTCTATTTTCCAGGTATGATTTAAACCTGGCTTACCACTAACTCCATAGTGGTCTAATTTTCCTAGTAGAATCTCATGATCAACACAGTCAAAAGCCTTAACAAGATCACAGAATATAATTTTTTATGCATTGATTCTAGTATGTTGTTTAAAGAAGCAAAAATTGAAACGCCTTGTCTAAAACCAAACTGTACTTTACTGAGTTGGTCATTCTTTCGTAGATGTGCATACACCCTTCTGTACATTGCTTTTTCAAAGATTTTTGAAAATACTGGTAGAAGTGATATTGGTCTGTAATTCTCATGATTCAGAGTTATTCGAGAAAAAGGTTTTATTTGAAATGTAAAACAACTTATTCTGCATACACGTTGTGTAAGTCTTCTTTTTTTTCCTAGCTTTCTGTTGTACAGGTCGTGGTACGGGATCTGCGAGCTCAGCACACATATGGACTGCCCGCTGCTCTGCATAATGCAGCGCGCTCCCCTAGGCCTTCTGGAAAGACTTGCGACAGAGCAATTTGGGACACCCCTTGGCTCCTATAGCAACCGCCAACCTCTGCAGGCGAATTCCACTCTTCGCATTCTACAACATTTAAACATTAAGCACACAGAACAGATTTACTGTATGTAGAGATCAAAGTACTTTGTTCGGCACGATCCTAAATATTCACACGAAGTTTGAAGTAGTGAATGACCCACTGGGACAGGGTTGCTCAGGTCCTCCTGGTGATATTAACATACCTACATTTATACAGTCATGCGATATGCAACAATACGAACGATGGAATATGACCATGTAACCACGCCAACTGTTTCGTGTACGCACATCCATCTGTTCGACCTCGTTCGATTCTTCACACCAACCAGTCTGAATTAGATACAGCAAACTGGTGAAATATACAGTTTTAAGTGATATTTCCGTGATAATTACAAGTATTACAACTTCTGCAACCCTTAACACACTGAGATCACATCCCTCCATTGCATTTCAAAATAAATCACTCTTAGTTAAACTAGGTAATCCAGGGAATAATGAACTTCGTAAACACCAAAGCCAAATATCTGGGAAAGTTAATTTTAGCGAGGAAATAAGATCAAAAAGCTTTATTTCTACGAAAACTTCAATATTGAGTTCCTTAAATATTACTAAAATACTCATTGTCTTTTTCATGTTGCAATAAAAACGTGTTTGTGTGGTTTTTTATTAAGTGCAATCGGAAACGGCAATTTCCTGATCTCACAGCCCTTAATAATTACATGTTTGCATACAATCTTTCTTTTCCATAAACGTCCGATATGTTATTTACTGCATTAGAATAACTATAAAAATAATGATACAATGGCGGAAAACAATATTGATTAAAACGTGCACTATACACACAATTGATTATATGGACTAAAACAAACCGGCAAAGGAGCGAATATTTTAAGATTTCAAGACATATAAATCACACTAAACTGCATTAGCAAAATAGTACGGCGTCTGAAATGACCAAGGAAATCCAAAGTGGTTTCCGTTTAACAGTCGCTTCAATGTTATACTTTCTAACATAGTGGACATTACTAAGAGATAAAGCAATAGCATTGACTGAGAAATCCAAATTGTGGAAAAAAGTTGCTTTATTTTTGAGTTTACCCTCATTAAAATTAACACATAACACATTGAAGTATCAAAGAATATTTAAATTACACCCTGTGTTAAACGGATGTTGGGAATTTCATCACTGACACAGTGACGCTTATTTACTTACAAGGAGATCATTAATGTTTTTGAAAACCAGTACATATAATTTGTTTATAAACCGCTTTAAAAAGTTGATGGTGAAATAATATTAAAAGATTTGACCTAAGGTAATATCTTACATTCCGTATACAACAGATGTAATAAACTTTTCCAAACTTATTCCCCTGTTTGACCTGACAATAACAAAAGTACAAGTGATAAAAAATATTCTTCAGGATAATGTCTCCTGTAACGTATTTGTAAAAATGAAGATTTATAATATTTTTGATATCGTTCGCGATAAAAATCTGTTTCTATGTGTTAACTGTATTGTGCTTAGGTATCGTTGTTTCTCACATGTGTTCGAAGTAGTAAAGGAAAAAACATGATCATATGGACCTAGCACAGTATTTCACGACCTAAATTCCCTGTAAGAAGTTCTGTAGCTTCTTGACGCATTAGTACTGACTTCTTACGAAAATTCCATGCTTGTGCCTGAGAATGAGCTCTAGTGAACAGACTTAGAAAAAAACCAGAGAACTATGGAACAAATTATAAAAA
Source organism: Vandiemenella viatica (assembly GCA_031002005.1). Classification (NCBI taxonomy): domain Eukaryota; kingdom Metazoa; phylum Arthropoda; class Insecta; order Orthoptera; family Morabidae; genus Vandiemenella; species Vandiemenella viatica. Next base: position 257,136,519 of record JARYHS010008074.1, read on the forward strand.
CTTAACCAGGAATTAATACAACAAAGAGAGAAGTTCAAGATATCCATTACCAGCACATTCTGCCAATTATGCATAATGATGGAGAGGAAGTTATCAAAGCTATAAAAAAGATGGAGATATTAATCGAATGGTTCAATGAGATTGTCAGGGACAAAAATGTAAGGATAGGAAGTGAATAATTAGAGCAGAGGCTTCTCCGCATAATAAATGGGCAGGTTAGGAAATTAGGTCTTGAGTAACTGGAAGTTGTGGAAAATTTTACTCAATTGCAGCTAACAATTATCTGTAACCATTTGCTGTATCTTACGCTTGTAATAGCTCTTGAGGATCTTATGAGGAAACCAGGTGGGTTAAAAAAACTACAAAGAGAACAACATTACTGGTTACAACGTACCACTCCTGAAAATAGAGAGAAATTAGATGGAGTCCGCCGTCTACTGCATACCAGACGACTGAGAAGCTCCTTGATATCTCCAGTTCATAAACAAGAGAACAAGTAGGGTTGAAAATTACAGGCCGGTCAGTCTGACGTCAGTCGTGGGTAAGTTGATATGCAGCCACATTATAAAAATGTGTGAGGAAAGTAAGCGGTTTCAAAATGAGCTGCAGGGGTTTAGAAGAATTTATTCATGCGAATCTCAGTTACTGTGCTGCTCACAAGATATTTAGGATGCTGTTAAATCAACTGAGGTGAATGGAATGTGACCTGATGGGTGGACTAATTGTTAATGAATATGGAGCAGAAAATTAGAGTAGAAAATGCAATATCAGAATATGTGGTAGTGAACACAGGACAGCCAATGGTTAGTGTGTTGAGACCACTGGTAATCACTGCTCTGATGGATTACTGTGTTGGTAGTTATAATCAGACGATAGGTTGTTTTCAGATTACGCAATGTTATATAATTCGATTAAAATAAGAGACAATTGTGAACAGCTAGGAAGAAGTCTGGACAGAACATATATTTGAATATTTCAACGGGGAATGAAATTAAATGTGAAAATTGTCGGTAAAATTTATATCAGGGAGAGTTACTAAAGACATAAAGTGTAGATATTGTAGTAAACTAATTGTAATGAAAACCTTCGTGCAGGGTGATGTAACTTTTTGACCATAACCTAGTGGTCGGCAAAGTGCAGAAGATATTCTTTAACTCATATTCATAACTTATAATTTATTAAAATCGAGTATATGTCAGTATCAAGAAGGATGAATAAAAATGTGTTCACAATTTAATGAACTCATTAACAAAAGTATGGTTTTCTTGTAATTAACAAAACTTGAAAATTATTTTGGTAATATCGGAAATTGAACATATTTAAACGATTTTGTGGCTAACTCACTTTTAGCAGTTTGGTAAGTCCAAGGTTACGTTTAAGGACATGTTTGTTGCAACGCCTCTCTCCTTTATATCGGCGTTTATTACTTAATAGTCAGTGAAAGGCAAAAGGTCACAGCAGTGCAACCGGGGGCTGTGAAAGGCACTCAAGGTGTTCTAGAGGCGCTGTATCCTCACAGAACCTCGTTCTGTAGTTTGTTAATGTCACCCAAACAACTAGGCGTCGTTTGAAATCAGTCTCCGCCATCGCCTTCTAACAGTAAAGCACCACTCCAGGTTGAAGTGAAGAGTGCTCTTCCTGCCTCCAGGGAAGCTAGATGCTGGGGCCGCTGACCGCCTCCTGCACCTTCTCACCAGCCGTGCCACGTGGCGTCCTCCTGCCTCCTTTCCGTTGGCTGTATATGAAACAGTTATAAACAAATTTCAGTAATTTTTATATGAAACAATTCAGTTGGTTGGAGTTCTCCCCCACCACTTGAAATGCAAACGCTGTTTCGCGCAGGAATATAGCGGGATGTCGCTGACCGTTGGCTTCAGGTGCAATAAAACAATTTCTCATCCTGACATTGCAAAAATCTTTTGAGTCACCAACTTCTTTGTTAGAGTTGCAGACAGAAGTTCCCTAATGTGCTGACACCTCGGTCGGGTTATGACTGCAAGCGCCCGTAATCCTCGCCCATTTTGTTTGACACAGGAATAATGCTGACTTGCGCTGTGTTAGGTGTAGTGGTAAACCGTATACTTATAATCACTACAATATCTATGCAGAACATTTGATAATAAACTCAGTTCGGAAGGTGAAGACTTGGAGAGGTTTAAAAACCATGTATTTATTGGAGATGTTGATAAGGGAAATAACGGGATGTGATGGAACTAGGATATTTACTTTGACCAAAACGTTCTTTGATTATGGCGGGGTAGTTTGGGACTCATATTGGGAGTGTCAAATACAGTAGTTATAAACACGGGCAGTCAAAATTACCACAAATCACAATCAGTAATAGATACAATAAAGGAGCTGAACTGAGAATCATTGGAAGGCAGGAGGAGGTGTTCGGAATTTAGGGAGCATGTGTTTGTGCTGAGGAGTGTAATAATATTGGTAGAGGAATTGTGAGTAGAGTATTTGATATGGAAAGATGACAATGGCCTTAAAATAACGTTTGGTTTCAAGCAAAAGCGAATGGAAATATTTTCATCTGTGAGTGAGGAAATCCAAGATTGAAATAAATTACCTCAAAATGTGGAAGAATTTAAAATGAAAATTCATTAAATGAAAATTCATTAAATGAAAACATTTGTGTGTAGGTAAATTACAACCATGAAATGTGTTCCATTTCAATTAATCAATAACGATAATAAATAAACAATAGTTGCTCTGTAGACACTGAATGTAGCTCACTTATATTTTTTTGATTTATACAAGAAGTCTCACACCAAAAAACTTACGCTTCCCTTTCACATTTATGTTGTCACCACATAAAGTCACAGGGAATATTCCCGGGAAGTATACAACTAGATACTTACCCTTAAGCAGGTTTGAATTTTTCTGATTTCATAGTACAAACTTAATCCATTATTGATTATTAATAACTGATTATTATTATCCTTCGCATACTGTTGGCAAGGAGGTTGTATCATTCAGTTTGCAGCGGTGGGCAGAAACCATTCAAGATTGTGTAATTCGGACTCCATGTCAATATCGGAATATTAAAACAAGCAACCCTATATCGAGTCTTCTTTCTAAACAAACAGAATTGGCATATAACATATATATCTCTAATTAATATTCGCTACAGCGAGTGTACATCGTAATATGCCTGAGGCCAGCAATGCCATTTGGTCAGAATTAGTTCACTGTCAATCGGATTTAATAAGAAAGGGAAAAGGTTCGGTCAGTTTCTTCATGGGCTTTGTTAGTTATAAACAGTACCTAAAAGGGGTGGGGAGCTGAATGCTGCTTGTAAGTCGAAAAAAGTTACTTCTAATTGAACTGAATCATCTAGCAGTTGGAGACAAAAATGGTGAAAATTTAAAAATGCTAAAAAAAACGCGACTTTTTAACTACAGCATTTATTTTGTAACTTCCGATAGTTAGCGATTCTTATGAAAGTGGTTTAATTCGATAAAAAAAATACTAGTAACACACTTGAGACAATATGCATGTTACTTCAACTGCGAAGTGTTATTATTAACACTCAGTAATTATTAGACCTGACAAAAGCTATTCAGAAGTACTATAAACGAAGAATAATATTTACAAGGCAAAAGAAGAGATAAAAAAGGAAATATGCTATTGCTTGGTAAATTAAAGCTTGTTTAGGGAATATTGTTCCTACCATACCTACTGAATGATTTCATTTATGAAAACATTAAAGAAATGATGATTGGTTGCTTAAGTGATTTGTTGTTTCAAGCTGTCTTTGATGCAAATTGATAGGATTGTATGTCGCTAACTTGTTTTCTCAGATGAGAATCTGCCTGAACGACAGCCTGTTTGAGGTGTCGTCAACTTCCTGTCAATTGCGTTTTAATAAGATGCTGAAGTAAAGAGCCGTGGTTCAGGGAACCATCGTGATTGGAAACGGCCATTGAAGACGGAACAATCAGAAATTATCAACAGTGCGGAATTATGACGTTTCACATGTGTAAACATTATCCGCCGGAAATTATAATAAACAGTTTTGTATTTTGTAAAACACTCCTGATGTAAAAATGTGACCAAACCTCTCTCCCTCAGGTAATTGCCCAGGAAGGAGTAATCAAAAACAAAATAAACGAAATAATCTATTGCTTGAACGCTTTAAGACTGAAACTTGAGTAAAGAAGATAGAATTAACCAGTTTACAGAGTGACGAGCACCCACTTCACCTAGATATTGTTGGTATTACTGAGTAAGCTAGTGCAAATATATGTGTCAAATTATCATGCCTGTCAGGGTATTTTGATCAGATCACAACACAAGAAGTACGGAAAACAGACTGAAGACCACGAGGATGAAGAAGTAAGAGAAACTAAAAAAACTGGAAAATTTTTATTCACGTAAGTTCATTAGAATGCCATACGTTTACTCAAATCTTTTGACGTATAAGACGGTTTAGTTAATTATGGACAGTAGGAAACACATTTAGTTTATATATGGATGAATAGATAATCGCAATACAGTTAAACAGTAAATATTCATAATACTTCTACCTGTGCCTAAAAAAAGTAAAACTTTAATATTTTGAATTTATTAGCAACATAAAATGTTGAAAGAAATTATAAATAATACGATTTCATATTAAAATGAAATATTTGGCTAAAGCTTAAGTCTAAAATCAAGTAAATTAGAACATGTATATCAGAAATCCAGGAGGAAAATTCATGTGTATGTATATGAACTCAAAGTTCATTATATGTTACATACTGTTATAGAGCAATGTATGACGGGCAGCACATACAGGGACCGTTGCATAATTTACTCGTAGTATTTTTGCTTTATAATAACAGTGTTTCTAGACATAATATCGGAAGTTGTTTGTAACCATTACGTTACACGTTAAGTGAAGCCACTTATTTATTTTACATTTTTTTACAAATGGTGTTTTATAAGACATGGAAATGGAAATTGTAAAACTACAACTAGCAACGAAAAAATTTTATTTTTAAAACGGTATTTGTTGCAAGTATTTTTACTATAAAAGTAATTAACAATGAACTGAGATAACTAATAAAACATGAATTTTTTGAATAGATATAATTATTAAGAAACAATTAACCTGCTTGCCCACGTTAGCAGGAACAAACAGAAAATAAAAAAAATGTACGTATATCACCACTAGAATTTAGTACCCATCTCAGCTACAATGAGCCATTACATTAGGGCAAGATAAAACCTAAGCATCCTTTTTCGCATAATTTCCTTTTCTCCTTCTAATACTGTGAAAGTGACATGCGACCAGTTGCTTAAGTTTGTTCTTATAAAAGCTTGTTGTTTGTGTAGATTTATAACTTGGCGTATATGGATGGCTCCTGCCCACAACTATCTAATGTGAAAGTAGTCCAGGTAACGAATGTTTCACAAATCACTAAAAATTTAAGCACAGTTTAATTATTATCTTCCTTTCAGATTAAAGAATTTAATTTTCGGTATCATTCGCATCCCAACATTTATTATTTCTAAAAGCATTATCAATTAAAGGGATTTAAGTCTGTAATATTGTTCATGTAAAAAAAAAAAATTGGTAGAAGTGTTTACATTTTATATTAAAATATTTGAAGTTACAATACCAAGCCTGGTGGATTAGAGATACGTTCAGTCGTGTCATTCGTTGGAACCTGTGTTGGTAGCCTTGTCCGTCCATGCAGATGTTGGTTTACATGTCTAGGCGAGTGCGGGGATGGTTCCTTCATAAAGAACATGACCTATTCCGTTCTCATTCCTTGGACACAATCCTGTCTTGGCTGTAATGACTTCGTTGTCGACTAGCCAAAAAGCTCCAATGGGATCGATTAACTATAGCTGGAATTGTTCTAACAAACAGCACATTAGTACAACGTTCCTGATTTAACGAAAACAATTATAAAGTATCACAATAGTATCTTAAAGAAATATCTACATGTAACAATCCTAAATACAAATGAGGTAAAATGGAACAAACATTTCACCGTTAGGTAATCATATACGTGAACAGGCAGAGATAAAGAAACAGAGAAAATGAATCTCTCATTTTTTGTTCTAAAGCCTGCGTTTACTTATTGGGTAGGAGTCTGAGACACTAATTAAATACAAGTAGAATACGTTTAGATCCGTATACAGTTATGCTAATGAATGTCCACAGGAAATTCAAGTGAAGTTAGTCTCTAATATTTCCACAAATACTATCTGTTTTAAAAAATAATTAAAATTTTTGAACTCTTCATACTTCCCAGAGCATCACCGTCACGTCAATTCTTGATAACCCGCATTTTCGTTGAACAAGATTGAAGTTTTTGTTTTTCATTTCCTTTGTTTTTTTTCTAAATAAACGGCAAAATATTAGACAGTCTTAGAAATATTCACAAAACAAACAGATGAGATACCTAGTTGCTTATCTCGAACTGGTCGTATGGATATTATCTGCAATCCACACATTTTCTTGTAAACAGGTATCACATCTATGGAACAGTTGCGACTAAATCATGTATTCGGTGACTGTCCAGTTCTTCACTAATGGTGGTGCGGGCTCAGTGTAGGCTGATCCAGCAGGCGGATAGCGCCAGCAGCGCCGCAGTGGCGGGAGCCCGCAGCTGCGACTGTCGGTTGCAGCCGTCGGTGTAGCAGACGCCGCAGTAGTCGAGTCGGATGTCGCTGGTGGCGATCAGCTTGTACGAGTTGCAGGGGTGCGACATGCCGACCACGGGGCCGGCGCAGTCGCGGGCCGTCACTCGCTGGCCCATCACTGCCAACGGGAATTCACAAATGTAAATCAAAATATGATTCACCACAATCACTTGTAAATCACTATTGTTTACGTGGTGTCAATTATTATGAATAAATGAGATCTGTTTTTCATAAAAGGAGAATAACTTGTTTAATTTAATACTGGTCGAATCAACTTTTTAGTGCATCAGACGGAGCGAAATTAGCAGAAGAAACAGGAAGCTTAATTTTTGAGATTTTAGTGAGACCGGAAGCATACACTTAGTAAGCCAATTGCACCAATTTTCAGCTTGCTTGTGGGAGAAGGTCATCACACAGAGATAATTCGGGTAACACGTTAATACGTCGGAACCAGCAAGAAATTTCCTATCGGTCTGAAATTCGGCAGACGCGATCCTTACGCGGTAATATTTGAGTAAAAATGTATAAAGTAATTGTTGGAGCATGTAGACGTGAAGTAAAATCCATGGAAATGTGTTTAGATGAATACATGTTATTACTTAAGTAATACACGTTATTACCTGTTGATATTTATTCCACGTGTTTCTTAGTATTAATTCTTGGTCCAGGCTGCATTTAAACCTAACCACAAATGATAGTAGTGAAAAATTAAATGTCCTGTATCAACCACCACGTAAGGCACAAACCATCTTTCATCGTGGAAGGTTGGCTGCCTTGCGATGTATCTTAGCAAGAAATCCAATATGCCAGCTACACACATATTATTCACTTTTTAAGTTCTTGTAAGTTGCAAGTGGAAAGAAGTTTTTGTTTAATAATCAAGACTTAGAAAGAAGTGGAATAAATATTAACAGCTACCAACGTGTATTTCTTGCGTAAATACACGGATGAATTTACCTACATTTTGAGTTATTTTACTTCATTTTTGCATACTTAAAGGCTTACTTTATGCGCTTTTATTCAAAGGAACGTGTGTACTAAATTTCAGACCGATAGGACAATTGTTATAGATTCTGGCTTATTGACGTGGAGCCATATCTCGCATGCGGTCCTTTGTGATGAGAGCTATAACATATTATTATTATTCCCTTACAGGTTAGAGTATTGCAAACGAATTACGTGAATGTGTTGAGATACAGTATCCACAACATCTTCTGGTATACAGAAATCTACCTGAAACTTGCACCATCTGCGACGTTTCTAGGTCAAATGAGAAGGCAATCAGGTATGCAGAATTCTGGTCCACATATTCCATTTAATTTGTGTACTGTACGCTATAAGCTTGACATTAATTAATTAATTTGTTTGTTTTAGTTTGTAAAGTCACGTCCTGGACACGTGAAATAAATAAATTATTCCCTTACAATGCGTTATCTATAATAGGCTTTGTATGATCACTGTGAGGTGGTCGACCTGTGAAGTGGAGCTTGATGCAGGTGCTGGACTGCGCGCTGAGCTGCTCGGCCTGTGGCGGCGGCGGCAGGCTGGTGGGCGGGGGCAGCTCGGGGGCCTGGCCCAGCCGGGTGAGCTGCGTGATGACCAGGTGCAGCGCGGCGCGAGGCCCGTCCTCTTCCTCCGGCGAGCACTCCACGGCGCCGCGCCACAGACCACGGCCCGCAGACGAGTTGCTCACCGCAGAGGAGCCGCCCGCCGCGCTCGCAGAGAACGGGTCTGCGCACGCCGCCTCCTGCTGCGAGCTGCACTCGTAGCACGAGATGCCGCACACACCTGCCACACACACACATGACTCAACTCAGTGCAAATACACTACTGTTTGTAACACCAGGAAGGAGACATGTGATTACAACGAAATTTATTCCACAAATTAGGGACATAACAATACTCAATTCATTAGAATTTCAGAATTGCACTTGCACTACGTTCATTAGAATTCAGTACTACAAGAAGCCGCCAAGTATTGCAATAAGAGTCTTTAGACGTCACTGAATGGAATCAAAGACAGCCTGGACATGCTTCTGGGGAACACACTGCCACGCGGTTTGTGGCCGAATCTCCAAAGCATCTATAGTGGTTGCAGGACCTGAACGAAGAAACTTCCGAACGACCATATCCCAGACATGTTCGATGATCGCTGTCAGGCAATGTGCAGGCCGGGGAAGCAGTGGTACTCGTCGTTCTTCGAAATAGGTCTGCACATCCCTCGACGCATCTTGCCGAGAATTCTCCAGCTAGAATATGGCATGTGGAGCTGGCTGCAAGTGAGAGAGAGGACAGAATCTCGGGCTATAAAACCTCTCTGACGTAGTGGTTGCTGTTCACATTGTGCTCAGTATGTAGGGGGCGAAATCGTACGTTATAGCTAATGGCACCCCAAACCATCACACGTGGCATTCGTCTACCATATCACAATGCCGTCTGACCGATTGCATTCAATGTAGGGCAAATTGCAGAGGGACTTGTCCGAAAACACTACATTTTGCCACTCAGCACGCCAGTGGTGGGGTTCACGTACCCAATGCAGTCTGAGGCGTTGGTGTTTTCTGCTCAGTGGAAGTCTACCCAATGGCATGCGTGCCACCAGCCCAATACTCAGCGGACGGCGTCAAACCGTCGATGCACACATGCCCAGTGCTCCAACGCTGAGCCAACATTGTGCACGAAACTGTTCTGTGGTCCAGTCCCCGCTTGTCACTCTGTAAGACCCTCTTCTATACACTGGTTCCAAATTCGCATCATTATTCTGGCAGCGCGCCCTGCAAATGCCGCAATGCTGTAGTACTACAACACGTTTCCCAGGGACTAATGATATTGCCACATTCGAAGTCATTCATATACTGATACCGCGTCCTTTGCCGTCGAGGACTCGTGCAGGCACTTACTTCCACTTCGTTTGACCGCTCTGCACCGACTGAGCGTGGCGTGACACTGACCTGTCATGCAGCACAAAAGAGGGCGTTGCTTGGCCTAAGTGCACACCATCATCTCTCTGTGGTCTTAGTTACTTATTTTGGTTTCACTGTTCTACTCATACTTCGATTTAGACCGTTCTCTTTGGGTGTAGCAATTTCTACAAACAGTAGTGTTGTAATGGAGTTTCACCACTCAACATAAAGTGAAAATAATATAATCGCTAAGCATTCGAAACTGAATCAAGGAAGCACATACACACTGTTATTTGTACGCTCTGGTCCCTATCACATATCTCGAAGAGACGAAATGTTTTGCTGTTAATAGCTACAGCAATCGAAAAAACCTAAAATTGGAGGTAATAGATGACTCATTGCTGTACTTTGTATCTGATATTTTTGCACTCACCTTTCCGCAACTAAGCAGCTACGTAACTGTATATTATGTTTCTGAAATGCTTTACCCTTGAGGAACACTCAAGAATTTCCACAAGTGATCACGGGAAGCCGCCTAAAAGTAGCAATCTGGACAGCAGACACGCCAGGCCCTGGAATTTAATCTATGGCCGTTGTATAGTATTTCCGCGTGTCCAGTATGGGAGTGCTCAGTTGAACTGGTAAGCCATTTTGTTCATTACTTCTGAGAGAAAAAAGAAGGAATGAAGAATCAAATTTGAGACAAGTTGAAGTATGAACCAATAGGTATCTGAGGAGAAGAAAGCTTGAAGAATGGCTGAAATGAAGACGGCAGGATTCGAGTATGATTCATGCAGACGTCATAAATGATTCGGGATGATATACGTGCAAAATTATTAAATTCTTCCTGTTTCGAGCTGTAAAAAAGTTATTACAATTAATTCCTAGTGGTTTTGACAAATAAATGTTGAAATCAATGTCATAGGATAAAAATAATCGTCATGCGTGAATTTTAAATCTGTAGCTAGCATTCATTAGTGATTTTTTTGTTGATTTTTTGCTTTATCTATCCGTCTATTTAACTCTCTTTCTGTTTGTCTGTGCCTTACGTAAAATTTTGGATCTTATGACGAGTAAGCCATTCTAATTATTTTCTTGCATAGTTTGGATTTATTTTTAAGCACTATATTGATTTTTTGCGAAGCTGGTAGATGTTAAGGAGTAGTGTTTCAAAAACGTGTAGAAGTGTGCGCTAATGAGATAGCTCTATTTGTCTGCTGTCTTAAGAGTCTCATTAATGTAGTCCCAGAGAACCCACGCAAACAGCAAAATCCTCTCGAACGGACAAGAGGCCACAACGTTGAAAACAAAAGAAGAGAGACATCACAATGCTATTTTTCAAGTAAGTATGCTTTTGACCTTCAGCATGCGATTTTAGTGTTTTATTCAATAAAAATGTACCACTCTGAAATCTTTAACTCAGACTTCAAAACTTAGTGCTTTAAAATTATAATTGATTTAAAAGCCGTCACCAACAAAAGTTTTCTAATGAGAATTTTTAATTACATTGATTCATTATTAAAACTGTAAAAGAAAGTCTTACAAAGAACTTTTTTAATAAACATTGTCAACTGCAAAAAAAAAAAAAAAAAAAGCGTAATAACCAACCTTTACGGCACGTTAAAAGTGATTGAAATATGAAATTCTCTAAATTTAAGATTTAATACAGAATAATAGTGCTAAGAAATAAAGGCAAATCCCCTTTGTTAAAGTGATAGCTAATTTTCAAAAAACAAAAAAATCCAAAGAAAAAATATGTTTTTCTCGAGAATCGGTTTATAAAATTGGGGAAGAAGTCACTCAATATTTTTGAGCGTATAAGTGAGATTTGTTTCTCACATCTCAAAGTATTCGTATGTGTACGAAAACTGAAGAAATTTCATTCTGAAAACTTTTATCCAGTAATTCAATGTTCTTTTAAGTTATCAAATGACTGATTGTAGAAATATCTAATATGGCATGGATAGTATCGTTGTATATTCCTTGATCCTTCGCCCAACTCAATATACTAGATCCTTTCGCTCCGTGACCTGAAACAGTATATGAGATTTTTTTTAAAAAAATGTTCAGCAATTCAATCTCTTATACTACAGAGGAGCGGTCTGATATCTCAGTGGTTAAGGAACTTGCCTTCAAAAGTTCGCTTCTACGTTCCAGGGTTCGAATCCCGGTGGATATAGGAAATTTTTAAGAGTTGTGTCTGATCATATGAGCTTCGAAAACACATTCCATGGTTCGGATTCCGCTGTTAACTGTAGGATCCAACCAACCTTCGGGTTCTGAACTAAGTTAGTTTAGTTAGACTAAAAACGTACACATTTAAAAGATGGAGGATAAGGTTGTACGTTATCGATTTTGATCAAATTTCCCACTATTGTCCTAGATTTTCGAAGAGTCCAATTTTTGTGTTATGGTAACGGAAACACTTTGGTCCGGCCGGATCAACAGAGAATGAAAGAACTAATAAATAAATTCGATAAATTAGAGGGTTTTGACCTACTAGCTTCTAAGACGGGGATGGCCAACCCAAATGATCTTGTGGGTCATTTTGGAAATGCATCTTAACTCCGCGGGCTGCATATGAAATTATATATCAGCAAGAATATTATGTTAAAATCAAAGTTAATTTTTCTCATAATTTCGAAAGTTTATTCTTGAATATATGGATGCACAAATAGTGAATTTTTTTTAATACATTGGTTTTCACTACTTTCGTCATTATAAAATAAGTATATTTTGTAAAGGTGTGATAAATATCGGGGGCCGGATATAAGATATAACTATCTTCAATACTCAGCGGTGATGCGTACGTTCCCCCACTATACTTTGTACGGATTCACACTTGAGTTTGATTTGCACTTTTTTACAGTTTTAATTGTTTCATAATTGTTAAGAATATTATATTAACACCATTTTCAGCTGCAATATCAGTTTCTAAATAATTCATAGCGTGGTGAAACCAGTGAGTAAATTTAATCATCCGAAATCATTTCTGCCTATTTATAAAACATTTCTGCACTCTAGTGCCATGATGTTTTACAGTTGCTACCTTTTGTTTCTTGTTCCTGTTACTTTTCTTCCATGTCGCAGGAGTAGAATTTGAGGAAAGAACATTATTTATCACCTTTATTCTTATGTCACATTTATGATAATTACCTTTTTTTCAGAATTCTCCACTTTTCACCTTTAGATTTTTTGTTTCCTCTTTATTTCATTTAATTTTTAATTTATCTATTCGAGCTTCACATTCTCTCATCCTTTCTGGGGTTATTGGGAATGGTCTGACATGCTGAAGGATAGTGAGTGTTGCCTGAAAATGATGACAGCTTTTTTTAAGGTGTTTTCTTTAGGATCCCCAACATTCCTTACTTGATTAGTGGAACAATGTTACAATCATAGACAGAACAGTAGGTACACCGATTGTGGCGGGTGAGTGGTAATGTTCTGACGTCGCATTCTGTAGGACGCGGGTTCGAATCCCGGTCCGGCCATCTAAATTTGGGTTTTCCATTGCTTTCCCGAATCACTCCATGAGAATGCCGCGATTGTTCCTTCAGGAGGCCATGGCTGAATTCCTTCCCTTTCCTTCTCCTCAGTCCTTTGTGTCTCCAATCGCCTCAACGTCGACAAGACATAAAGTAAGAAAATAGTTGGTACTCCAGGAAAAATTGCGTATTACATAATAGGTTGGGAAACGCAGAAGAATTGTTTGATCGCCTAAGCGACATGATTTCAATTTGCTGTGAAATTCACTTATACCACGGTTACCCTAACCTAATTCTGTAATCCTCTGGGTAAAGTGGACTTACAGTTTCACATGGAATCTGAATCACAGAGCATCCTAGCGTATTCCACAAAAACAAACCAAAGCCGAGACCGGAGTTCGAAGTGGAGACGTATGGACAACCAGGATTGAGTTACGCCTGCGAAGACATATCACTGTATCATCTCGTTTGCAATTCTCAATAACATGACCACACTGCGGACTTATATACCAACTCCATTAAGTTTCTTAATCTCTCATTAATTTTGAAGCGTCTAAATTTCCGTTATTTCCTTAATTTATCGATCCCCGTCTTTATACTTTCCTACCTTATGTAAAATTCTTCTTATCGTTTTCATCAACCAGTCATCAATTTAGTATTCTGTTGTGGCCACAAAATGGTAAATGTTGCCGTCGTTCATATCGTTAACGCTAATTAGAGTGATTGTTGAAAGTCAAGGTTTGTGTTTAATTTAATCTATTGCGATGTATCGCACGCTCCAGTGGTAATTTCCCTACACATCCATATTTTTACTGTCTACTTTTGCCCCTTACAAGTTTTAATTTTTCTTTCAGCGTTTTTGGTCAGTTATTCATCGCTTTCCCTGTTAATTTTTTTTTTTTTTTTTTTTCAATTCCAGATTCCCTTGCCTACGAAAGAAAATTTTCCGACGCCCTTACGCCTGAAATCGAGTGCCAGCTTGTTGCATTGTTTTCTATTCCCTTCCATGCACCACACATAATTCTGCCACCAACATCTTTTCACGCTTCATCATCAATATGTGCCTTATACGCTCTCAGATCTCTCTTGCCCCTCATCCTGTCTCCCAATGAATCTCATTTTAGCTTCTTTATATCAGTTACTGAATGCGATATACACTAGCTTCAAAAGACGAATCCAGCATCGCTACTATCGGGTCGCTCCATAGAGAAGCTTCCTTCTTCCTTTCTCGTAGTTATTTGAAAGTAGATCGAACGGTCGTAGTAATTTCTGCGGGAGTTCCGGAAAAATGTTCGCCTTAAAGGGGTATGCGGTGTGGTCGTCCAATTCGCAGTCACTCACTTTGCGTCTGTCAATTGAGGATGTGCTTGGGACTATCATCTCATCACGTTGTCTGTGCAAACTTTATTACTGGCATGGATGTAGTGAGCTGGAGAAGCTATACCAGAGTTATGGTTGTACAAATCCCTTATTATCATTTACTGATGTCAATATAATGCGATCTGTATGATTCCGAAAAATTCGTTTTCATGGTGTAAAAAGTAAGTACTAATGAATTCTTATTACCATAAAAAATTGCGTACATGCCAAAGAAGAGGAACTTCTATGTACCCGTATTTTTCTCTTTATTTTTCCTGTGTTTATTTGTTCCGTGTATTTTTTCATGTTTCTGATATTTCTTTGTGTACAGAAGTTGCCTCTTATTAATCCATATGTTAAAAAGTAAATATTTTTATCATTTTGTCTGCGTTCAAAATTAGAATATTCAGTTGTAAAAGACCAATACAACGGTTAGTTATAATTTACAAGCACCAAAGCCCGTCAAAAATGACGATTTTTACGGAGTGTTATGGTAATTTATTTCTCTGCAGTTGCTTAACTGAATAGAATTCATATAAAATAAAGGTCTTTGTAATTTCTCGTCCCTTGTGATGTAGCAAAAAGTTCAGTTGTCAACTTGGTCCAGATTGCATTTTAGCCAACCACAATCTCCACTAAAAAGTAGAAAGTAAAGCTTCAATCACACGTGAATTTATACATTCCCTGTATCGCATGTCAGTGTCATCATAAATCGCGATATAAACTTGATCCCAAATCTTCACAGGTTCTTACACCTTTCTTTCTTGTTACCTGTGATGAAGATCGATGTTTTAACGGCTGCCGCAACTTACATCGGCTGTAATAATGGCCCCAGTGAAAACGAAGGATGCAAAAAATAAATCTTAACAACTTAGGCTATGCCACGTAATATTAATTGTGGTTTAGGCCACATATATCGCGATCAGTTTGGAACCTCTTTCATTAAAATCATGTAATGATTTCAATAAAAAAAGCAACTGATAATTAATATACCAATTTATACGAAATACATACTTTTCTTTCAGTGTTCTGACAATTAAGTTCTTAGTAATTGCTTAACTAAATATAATTGTTATAAAATAAAATTCAATGTAATTCCTCGTGCCTTGCGTTGTAGCAAAATATTTTCGTTTCCATCGGGGTCCAGGTTGCATTTCAACCTAACAAAATACTAAACTTGCCGCCAGAAAAACAATACTTCGATCTCATGCATTTTAATATTATTATTATTATTATTATTACTCCGCTATTCACTAAAAGCGTGTGGCGAAAGTGCATTGCACCTATAGGAAAGAGTAATAGTTTGGAAGGGATATACGGGATATGGCAGGAGGCGCCCATGGGCTACTGTGAGGAACCATCCCGGTATTGGCATTCGCCTGGAGTGATCGGGGAAAACCATGGAAAACCCAGATCAGGATGGTCGGAATGATTTATCGAGAGCTACTCCTGTCGTAGTTTAAGTTTACTATCCCGATAAATCCTTTCTATTTCATTTCCTAATCGCTCGTTGAAAAAATGAGTACAGAACTGAATCTGTTCTGTCCCCGATTTCTCTTATCTTATTTTCGCGGTCATTGCTAGTTATGAATGATGCTGGTAGCAATATCTGTTTGTTGTCATTCCGAAATAAGTCAGTAGTGAATTTTGCAATTAACTAATGTCGAGAACAACGCCTTCGGTGTTCCAGGTCTTCCCAACCTAACTTCTTCAACATTGCGCTTACGCTTTCGCTTCAAATATATATATCTGCCACGAATCGGGCGGCTCTTCTTTGGACCTTCTCTAATGCCTCCATTAACCCATTTTGATGGGAACCCCATACAGAACAACAATATTGTAAATGAGGACGCACTAGTGACTTGTATTTAACTTCCATAGTGCAGTGTTTTAAATTACGACCTAGAATTCGGAGCATACGATTTTCTTTCCAAATTACCACAGTTAATTTTTTCGCGCATGCTTAGAACTGTTATTAAATAATGTCTATAACCTAGGACGACATCTCTGATCGAAAGTTGGACAAATAAAGACGAAAAACGAGACAGAAAGTGACAAAAAAGCGTTTTATAATAATAGATTATTTAATCACAAATTAATATTAAATAATTAATCAATGTTCTTCTATTTTCAATTTAATCCCCCTGTTTTAAATAAACCAATGCTATCTCTGCGATTAGATAATGATTCATTTGCCAAAAACAAGAAACAAAAAAAAAACAAAAAATAAAAAAAAATACAAAAATAAACCCCTTTGACGATGTCGACTTTATGATGTCGAGAACCTGATTTATTCTGAACCATATTCCACATATCTTTGCAAGCTTTACTTCGATTTTAAATACCATATTTGACGGCATTTCCTATCTTATAAGTCTGAATGAGTTCATGCTCTATTTTGAAAGAAATTGAGGAATAATGTATTGTTTTCCGCTTGGATATACTTATACTCCAACAAACAACACTAAAATAGATTTTTATTTATCTGTATCGGTATTCAGCATCAAGACTATACAGACGAAAGTATGTTACCTTATTCAGAGCTGAATACATACTCTGCCAATAAACAAAAACCTAGGCGTGCCTAAACCGCATCATCACTGAAAAACCACTGGGCCAATTCAGTCCATATTCACACGAAATGTTATCGAGGTGGTGCGAAAGGTATTTCTACATCGTCCATTCCAATAGGTGGCGCTGAAGTTTAATTGCTATATTTACAAGTAGGTTATGATGACCACGATTAAAAAAGTCAAGGAGCTATCAATCAGTGATAATGATGTTGAATATCTTTGTTTCTTATATTGTTAAGATGAATTAATGTTTTTAATTACCACAGGAAGTATATCCACGGATCAGAATCTAAATGAAATATTTTCGAAAGAAGTAGTTATATGATATCAGTTATGGTCTTTGGACCATAGGTTACCCTATCGCGTAGTTATCGGAACTCGTTGTTTTGAACACATGAGATTGTGTTAGGTTTTTCTGTATCTCGAATGATAAATAAAAAGTTAATTTTGTTGAGGTCTGTTATAGTGAGGTTATAATTTATTAAATAAGAGCATTAAAAATAATAAAACGGAAAAAGTGTGAGAGGTTCCAAATTTGTTGTGGTGGGCTGTCTGTAACGTTTAAGTCACATTGTAAGTGTTAATAAAATATAAAATTAGTGAAATTCATGTAGCTGGAAAAGTTGTCTTGTCAGAATTGAATACGCGTCCTGAACCATCATCATGGTTCATGTTGGGTATGAGCCAAAAATCGAAAATCATTACAATTACACATGAGTTTTATCATTTGATATTATTACATATTCTAGTATCAAAAATATGTGGAAAATAATGCCTAGTGTTAGGGATAATTACAAATAAGATTTGGGAGTGTTAGCAAGCAGTGCAAACACCAAGGCGGGTGGAGTGGCTATTTTTAGTAATGATTTACGTATAAAATCCTATGAGTGAGTAAACAGTATCATCACTGTCAAAACACTGGCCATATTCAGACAATTTTCACTCTATATATTATTGAGGTGTTACGGTTCATCCTGATACGTGTCGCTATAATCTTCTATATTCCTCTTCGAAACGTAATTATGATCTATTGACCGCGATTCTGTCGGGCCGATTTTGCTCATAGTTGCAGTAAATATTTCTTGGTCGACAAGAAATTGTTTTAGTGTCCATAGTATTAGGTAGGTAACATAGGGTTTCATTTAGATATGAAGTAGGAAAGCTGAGAAATTAAAGATTAAAGTTTCCACAAATTATTAAACTCTTTTTGTTGAACGCGATTAACGCTTAGTATTAGTTTATTTGTCCCATTGGCGTTGTATTTAATTGTGGCATAATCGATTTAAGAGGAAGGTCCATACTTTAACACACTAGGTGAACGTAGTTGATGGCAATATATAAAAAATTTATTTGATAGTTTATCTGTGAATTAAAATTTCAAATTCCACGTGGATGAAGTCACGGGTACAGCTAATAGATTTAATATAACATTTAATTTAGTAAAATCATAATTTATATTATGTCTAGAAGCAGCGATAATTTTTGTTCATTTTAGATTTTAACAAAAAAATGCTTTCAATATAAAAAATGTATCTTCAGTTATACTTATAATTATAAAGTTAATACTTTAACAAGAAATTCTCAGGTTTAGAGGAATGTAAATATGTTGCTCTCATTGGACAATACGATTTTTCAAGTTTCCACCATCTTTTTCAACAAAATGTAAATTGAAAATTATGGCAGAGAATTCAACCGAAAAAATGTCCCAGGAGTGTGAAATTTTAATAAACCTTGAAGCTCCATAATTTTCTATCGGTATACATCACCATCATCTACATTTCCAGTACTAGGCATAACAGCCTGCTACTGTCTCCCTTCATCTTTCAGGTGGTCTACCAGGCATTCTTGTCCTCTCAGGATATAATGAAAAATTATTCGCGGTATTGTTTTTTTTTTCTTTTTTCTCTCAAACTAGTCACGCGTATTGACCATTTTTTCCTATACTCCTGAACATATTCAAACATTGGAGCTATTTTTAACTTGTTATTTTTTATTCTTGGCACGATATAACAGTGTATATCCTACAGTTCCCCTCAGATACTTATTCCAACCCCAGCCGCCGTTCATCTTGTGCTTTTCTTGACCAGGCTTCTGAGCCATAAGTAAGAAATGGTCTCGCCATAACTTCATACACATTAATTCTTGTCTGTCTTTGAATTTTATTCAGATTAAAGAGTTGGTTGTTGAAAATCAATACCTGTTATAATTTAGTTTTTTTTAAATGTATTTTTTCTTTCAAATTTTTTAGATGGTATCCCAATTATGTAACTGTGTTAACTTGTTAAGAAGTGCCATTATATTGAACTATTTTGATTCGGATTTATTCCTTTCCTTGAAATTCCGTTTTCTTGATCGAAATTTCCGTATTAAAACATTTGGCTGTCACGTTCAGGTGCCGTACTGATATACAATATCGTGAAACTATTGAGTCTTATGATAGGAATGTTTTTAAAACAATTATTCATTGCTTCGAGCCACATTTGCGAAATTTAACTATTATCCTTTCGCATGAAATTTGAAATTGGCTTAGAATTTCATATGATTTTTCGAAATGAATTTCCACTAATCGTTTTATAAGTTAATTTCTTCATCTCGCATATCAGACAATATTACCACTCGTGACAATTGTTTATTTTGCTTGACTAACAACTCAAATTATGATTTAAATTTTCATCACCATGCTGCTTAGTGTTTGATTAATAAATTATAGCTTTAAAATGATTTGTAATTAATTTTCTTTTATTAATACAAACTGATTTTGTAGAATTCTTCATTTTGGGCACTATATAGTTTAGAGTTACATGCAATTAAAACAGAACTGTTATCCCGTATTTAATATTACAGTTTCAAAATTTCCTAGCTCATAAAAACTAAAAAAAACTTGTTGTCCATTAATAAAGTTAATTGGATAATGAAATATTGTGTTAGATTAAAGAAATACCTTCCTCAAGACTAATTAAAATATCATTTGTACGATAATTTAATGCGTTTACTGGTAGGCGTTCAATGCAAACAGTAATAATCAGACAATGTATTTGACTGTGCGCAACGGTTTGATACATCTACAACAAAACTTGTCTATCAATCGCATTCATAGGCTGGCGTCTGTTAACCTCCAGTATAGTTAAGGGCACCTGTACCAGACAGCAAGCCTTTTACATGCTAAATTGTAAGCAAATAACGTTTAGCATTTCTTTCAATCTAATTAAGTAACATTAATCATTTTTGTAGCTTGCCTTCTTTGATTCTTTGTGAATATATAGGTATATCTCATTATCATTTGTTATGAAATTTGTTTGTTAAGCAATTATTTAAACAAGAACCTCCAACGGAAAACAAAATTCCCAGTTTTGTCCATCTTTAGGTACACTTTACCAAGAAACTTACATCAGGATCTTCAACAAATTTATTATACTCATTCCTCAATATATAGGGAATGTTTAAATATGATAACCAATGAATTCGAATCAATATATTTTTTTAAAAATGAATTATAAATTTGAAGATTTTTTTATTATTATTGTTTTGAACATGGTTAATTTTTATTTATAATTTTCAAACTGTTTTACTATAGAGTCTGTTTTCTCAGTTGTCAGTAGGTATCAATGATTTACACATGTGTTTAAAAAATCAGATTTCTCCTGTAAGCAGTTTGTGAGAAAAGTGTACCTACAGTAAATATCAGAAGATTACACTTGCGGAAAAAAAGGAATTAACTATTTTCATGCATATCTAATACATTCCAGGCTGGTATTCTGTGCATTTTTGTGCTTCTTCTTCTTCTTTTTTTTTTTTTTTTCAATGCTCCTTTTCACTCTGGCTACTTTATACACTTCCTCACACTGTTTTTCTGCTCCATAACCCTTAATCTATCAATATTTTCAAGGGCGGCTGCCATATTATTTCCAGGTTCTACTCCCAATTTTTCAAAAACTTTACATCTGTCTCTTGTTGCATTGTTAAAGCATATAATTGCATCCAGTACACCAAATTTAAGAGTATCAAAACCCACAAATAAATTTTTGGGCAATCTTTCCCAAATGCAGAGATTAAAACTCTCATTTGGGTTTTGCGTTTGACCATGCAAGCACTTCTTCAGTAGTGTTTGGTCAATGAGGTCCCTGTAAATTGGTTTTATAGCTTCCAGAACTAAACTCAGTCATTTGTTCGATGAACATCTGTTTACATTACCAAATTCGAAACTGAAAAGGAATGTGCTGAAACACATCAAAACACCGTGCATCGAGCAAGCCAAACAGGACATCTGAAGGGGCCATGGCGGAGCGCACGCCATTTTTAAATACCCTCTTGGAGGCATTTAAATAGCCGGTATATATATATATAAAATATCATTGTGTTCTACGGACTTTGCAGGGTAAAATAAGAGCAAAAAAATTTTTTTTATATTTTGACACCAAAACTCGTATAGGTGCCCTTAACAGACGTTCAGAAATTGAGGATAATAATTAGTAATCAGATTAATTATATGTAAATCAAGTAGGAGTAATCAAATTTTTGAACAAATCATCTAATAATTCTAAGTTTAGGAACCTCAAATTTTCGAGAGTAACGGTTAAGGAAAAATATTTGTTTGGTATATTTTATACGTTGCCATGTTTTCTCGAAGGAGTTTAGAACTTATTCCTCGTGGTCCAATATAACGATCTACATTCCAAAGCGCGAACCTCAAGGATGTTACTCGTCTGAAAGCAGGGAATTCGAAACTACGAAGCAAGTGCAGCAGCCTACAAGAATCTAAAAGAGGGACTTTCAGGTGTCTGAATGTAAATCGAAAAGTTTCCGGTTCGGATACCTAATTCGGCGGGAATTTTCAAAAGTCCTTAACCGGATCTTCAGCTCTGGCACAGCTATTTGTGTAATGTGAAGTACACCAAAACGCTTCTGTGACTCAGTTTCCATGTACCCTATACCCGATAATCGTATACGCTATAAGGGACCTACAGTTAGGTTAAGGCGACCACGAGAGGGGCGGAATGCGAATCCAATAAAAACCCTGTCTTTACGACCTCACGAGCCTTTCGGTAGAAGGGTGGTGAATCATTTAAATCACGAATCGAATTTTTAAAAATAAAAGTTAGAACAATTGTATAAATATGATCGACGAAGATTTATAGTCGCTGTCCAGCCATTTGGTACATTTAAAATTAATAGCTAGTAGACTATTTTCATTCCTATTAGATCACCGTCGAAGTTCGGCTCACCTGATTGCTGTAGACCTAAAAAATGTTGTTGTTTAGGGAGCCTACATGTAAATTGAAAATAAATGAACGTAGGATTCTAGTTACTGGAAGTAATAGTCGATTCCATTTTTACGTGGCAGTCACAAGTTTGTCTGCGGTAGGACATAGCACTGTTCAAGACTTGAACATGAGATGATGATTTCTGTAAATTATTTAACTGTATAAATATCTCAAAATACTTTGTTCACTATATTTAACTGAGCAAGCAATATTCAATTTAAATTTTCTAATGTAGCTGTAGTTTCATATTTACGACAGTCAGCTTTCATTGTAAGATCAGAGGTTGGATTCGAGTCATTAATTCGAGATAAGGTCCTAAATAGAAGTAGAACGGAATTTAGATGTACAAATACAGGAAAGTCATTACAATTCCTAAACAGTTACTCTACCATGAACCGTTTCTTTATATTTAATTTGCGTAGTGATTTTATGATCTACGATAGTTAATTCTATCTCTGAAATTCCGTTGACTGGAGGAGGTAGTGAGGAAGTATGTTAATATTGTCCGAGCGCAAAGTTAACAGACAGAATAGCCGCTGCAACGGTTGGCCGGATGCGGTACTCTGGCAAACATTCTAGTCAAATGGAATGAAACACTGCACGCACACAAATACATTTCGCGAAAAGTAGCAATGGAATATGAGACAGTAGCAAGATCCTGAAGATTAGAATTCACACAACTGGACAGTAACAACTGTGTCTCACCGTAACAATATCAATCAATAATCACAGATGTTTATCTTCAACAAGGCTTTCAGCTAGTTTAAAAAAAAATTAGTATGTCAGAACAAAGTAATAATATATTTGCATTTGTGTGCTTTCCAGTTTGATAATAAGCACTGCTATTATGTTAGTAATTAATTGATTTGACGACCAAAGTAAGGTATGTTCCTGAGTTGTATTTAACGAGCAATCGAAGTTCGACGTTGCTGAGGGCAGCACTTCTCCTGATTGTTTCCACGTTGGTCAAGTGGTACTTCCTGGGAAACGCGAAGCCGCCAACAGCTTGTCATCAGGTTATGGTCCCTTATCTCGACTTCACTGGTAACAGCGTGGGCTCCGTAGTAGTTACGGAAACGACCGCACACTGGGAATCGTTTTGTGGGTCCCAGACCAATTAGACAATGTGTGTTGGCTCGTATTTGATAATGAACAGATGTGACTGAGTGGGCATAGATCGAACCAGATCGATTAGCCGATAAAAGCTAGCGTGCATATGAAGTGAGGTAGTTTTAAATGAGTCTCCATTGCAGGGAGAATGAAAAATGTTTTTAATTACCTATGAGAATGTATTGTAAGTATTCCAGCAACTCAAAAAGTGTATATAAACCACTTTAGAGATCCACCAGAGCGGTTCTGCACGCTAAGGCGCCTCCACATTGTATCAGAGAGGTACAAGCTGACCAGACATGAGTCCTGGACCAGCGTGTCTACCGTTTTGATTACGGTTTTCAGTCGGTTTTCCACAGTCGCCTAAATGAATGCACGGACGGTGTCCAATCTCCACCTTGTAAACTATGGTACACACTTCAGGAACAGAAATGCACTTATCGCCAGCAACACACGTTTCGGAGACATATTTCGACACATAAATTCCACCCTCGGTATAAACGGTTCAGTTAAAACTAATGTCGTACTTTTTACAGTAGGGTCTCCATTCCCCTCTTCTTGATTCACACAAGCTGGTGTCTATGTAGTTCACAGAAAAAGATCAGACCTCATTAGAAGTTCGTAGAACAAGAGAGAAGTCCTGAAGCTGTTACGTGGAACTTATGGAAATCAAGTTTAAGTTGGTTGCGAAGTAACGATTCAGGGATACCTAAAGTTCGTATACACAATTAAAATAACGCGAAGCAGCAGTAGGAGAACTGGAATCTAACTTAGAATGAAGTTACAAATGAGATGGAAGTGTTTAAGGAACTTGTTATGTATGAAAGTAGACTGCTGAACAGCGTGTTTTCGTGGGTAAAATTTTCTTAAATTACTATTTTAATCTTACAACCTAATGAAGAACATAAGTGCAATGTTTACACACACGGGAATCTGTGATCTGAGGAGAAGAAGTTGCGATTAAACAAGCATTAGCGTTTTATTCGTACTTTGATCACGTAACACGTTATGTGCTCTCATTAAAGTGTGTATAACAATTTTAAACTGTGCCTGAAAAGTCTTATCAATAAGTTTATGTTGTATGTGAATGCAGCCTGTAATTTTTATATTGCTTTGCAGCTTTTCCCACAAGGAACCTGAGTGGCATGTAGGACGGAGATAAGAAAGTTAAAATGTTCAGTGTATGTCTTACCTGACCATAAAATAGTTAATATCTCGTATACTATTATAAATCTCTAAGCGAGATACGTGTTTCTAAAAGTTTGAAAAAACAACTTTTGGCATGGTGTTTTCAAATTTTGATAGCTTCTGATCCAGATTAAAATATGTGAAAATAGCTTCGGAATTAAATGTTCCTAGTAACGGAGCAAGAAATTACAAGATGTGAGAAATACGGTCCACAGATCACTCTGTATTTGAGATAGCACTTCTTTAGAAATACTGACAAAGGATCACACCACTACTCGTTGGATTCTGTTTTATTTTTCAATGTCGGTTATTTATTTTTTCCGTTCTCTAAAATTTAGAACATTAAAATAATGGATTATGTTCGCTTAGACTTTAACTGGATATTTATTTTTCCAGTTTCCTGAAATACAGTAAGTTAAAATAAACGGAAAATCTTAATCAAACCAGTACGTCGTAGATGATCTTCAGAAAGCGTAACAAAAATGTGGATTTATTTTAAGGTAAATATCTCAGTGCTTGATGTCGATACGTATTAACTCAATAAGTATCCACTAACTTTATTTTGATAGCAACAGAAAACAGACAGTATGCCGAGAAACACATTTCTTTTATTTTGTGTGAACCGTTTATAAACTCGGTTAGCAGTAGTAATCTTCGTTGACAGTATTTATCTGGGTGCAGTTCTATTTATTCGGTTTTTTTTTTTTTTTTTTTTTTTTTTTTTTTAATTGGATTTACGTCTCTCAACATCTAGGTCTTTAGAGACGGGAAAGGATGGGGGGCAAGGATGGGGGCAAGGAATGGGAAGGAATTCGGCCATGGCCTTTTGAAGGAAGCATCCCGGCATTTGCCTGGAGTGATTTGGGAAACCATGGAAAACCCAAATCTGGATGCCCGGACGGGGATCGAACCGCCGTCCTCCCGAATGCGAGGCGAGAACGCTATCCGTTACACCGCCACGCTCGGTCTATTTATTCGTAATGGCCGTTCGCTATTGATGCCGAAGTCTCTGAATTGTATGCATGTAAGTTAAAATTAAATCTGGACAATGTAAAACTTAACAACAGGCATAATATTTTAGATCCCCTACTTCCTTGCCCTATGATTTACTGTGTCTGTGGTCTGAGCTGCATTATAATCTAATCGCAAATTAATTACCTTAAGATTACCATCGTGTGAGGAGTGGTATCAGCTGTGTGAAATAAACCAAACCATTGTGTCAACCTGGATGAATTACACAAAACTGTTATAATATGATATCGAAATAAAATTGTCTTAGGCTTAGTATCTATGCTGTCCATGGATATTGTATATTCTCTGTGGTGAATAAAACAGAAGATGTGCTGTTGCATTCTTGCTTAACCGTGAAACGGACGTGTTTTAATAGGTTATGGGCCCAGACTGTGCCCCAGAGTTATTTTCTTCGCTATTCCAGTAAACAGAATACGGAAAAGTCGTAATCTTATAAATAATTAGTTACGCGCTTGAAGATGGCTTCGAATTTTGTAGTTAACGTGCCTAAGCTCAAAGGCAGAGACAACTACGATGTATGGGCTTTTGCAGCGGAGAATATGTTGGTGTTAGAAGGCATGTCCGGCTTAATAAAGGAAGAAGGAAGTACTAGCACTGCTGCCGCAGATGATGCAAAGGCAAAAGCGAAGCTGATTCTTACAATTGATCCAGCGTTGTATGTGCATATAAAGCAAGCTAAAACAACGAAGGAGCTATGGGCGCAGCTTAAAACTATGTTTGACGATTCCGGGTTTACACGAAGAATAACCTTACTTCGTCATCTTATATCAATCAGGCTTGATAATTGTGATTCAATGACGTCGTATGTGACAGATATTATTGAGACATCGCAAAGATTAAGTGGAACTGGATTTGATATAAACGACGAATGGATTGGCTCGTTGTTACTGGCAGGTTTACCAGAACGATTTTCACCAATGATCATGGCGATTGAACATTCCGGGATTCCTATTATGGCGGATGTTATCAGGACAAAATTGATCGATATGGAGATGTCAGATTCGAATGAATCAGAGACAAAAACCGCTTTCGCTTCCAAAGGTTGGCAGAACCATAGAAGCAAGACTGCTAACAGACAAAACAAAAGCGGAAACTACGTCGCGGAATAGTCAAATGTCAAAATGACAGGAGTTAAATCCATCACTTGTTACAGGTGTAAATGAGGTGGGCATTTCAGGAATCAATGTCCTTTGCTGGTGAAATCAGATGAACCTAAACAATCCAATGTGTTTAGTGTTGTTTTTCTATCCGGCAAGTTTGGTAAACAAGATTGGTATATTGACTCCGGCGCAAGTTCTCATATGACGCCGAATGAACATTGGATAAAAAATGCATTGTATTCGTCAAGTGAACCAGAAGTTATTATCGCTGACAAAACCAAAGTACCTGTGCTGTGTACCGGCGATGTAGAAATAACTTCAGATTTTGGTTATGATATTACTGTGAAAAATGCATTGTGTGTGCCAAGTCTGACGACTAACCTCTTATCAGTGAGTGAACTCATAAAGAACGGTAATAAAGTTCATTTCGATTCACAGAATTGTTTCATACATAATATGAACGGTGAATTGGTGGCTATAGGAGAACTTATTTGTGGTGTTTACAAGTTGAAGGTAAAACATAAAATGAAAAGTGAGCACAGTTTATTGGCTGCTCCTGTGTTAACTGATGGTTATAGGTGGCACCGAAGACTCGGTCATATAAATAGTGCAGATATGAATAAAATGAAGTCTGGTGTGGTTGATGGACTTAGTTATCCTTATAATTTTCAAACGGGAAAAAACAGTTGTATCGTGTGCTGTGAGGGAAAACAGTCAAGACTTCCGTTCAAAAATATTGGAGAAAGAAGTACAGAGACATTGCAGATTATACATGCTGATGTGTGTGGCCCAATGGAACATAAATCCTTAGGTGGTGCACGATATTTTTTATTGCTGGTGGATGACTTCAGTCGCATGGCATTTATTTACTTCTTGAAAGCTAAAAGTGAAGTATTTACCAGATTTAAAGAATTTAAAGCCTTGGTAGAAAACCAAAAGAATAAGAAAATTAAAATATTTCGCACTGATAATGGCTATGAATTTTGTAATAATGAGTTTACAGATTTTCTGAAGAAAGAAGGTATTATTCATCAGAAAAGTAACCCTTACACCCCAGAACAAAATGGTCTGTGTGAAAGACTGAATCGCCCAATAGTTGAGAAAGCAAGATGTATGTTGTTTGATGCAAAGCTAGATAAAAGATTTTGGGGAGAAGCAGCAAACACAGCCGTGTACTTAAAAAACAGATCAATTGCATCAGGAACTCAAGACAAGACACCATATGAATTGTGGTATGGCAAGAAACCTGATGTAAGCCATATTCGTATATTTGGCAGTGATGTAATGGTCCATGTTCCCAAAGAAAAACGTTTAAAGTGGGACAAAAAGTCACAAAAACATATCCTTGTTGGATATTCAGAAAATATAAAAGGTTATAGAATTTATGACTACAAGAAGAAGAATATATTAATATGCAAGGATGTGGTTATTATGGAGAGTAGAAAAGATAATAAATATGAAGAAATAAGTGTTTCAGTGGGGGAGTCTGCTCAAGAAGGACAATTGACAGTAACAGACAAACCAGAATTACTGAAATCAGTTTCAGTGGGGGAGTCTGCTCAAGAAGAAGAGTTGACAGGAACAGGCAAAACAGAATTACTGAAATCATCTCAATCAGACTATGCAGAAGTAGAAGGTCAAGATAACTTGGAAGAAAGTACTGCAGCTGAGAGTGTGGAAATTAAGACATTGCCTAAAAGAATAAGGAAACCGCTTCAAAGATATGGTACAACTTTATTAAGTGTGGCCTGTAAAGAAGAAGGCAGCTGTGTTCCAGATGATATCGTCAGAGAATTCCAGCAAGTGATGCAGAAGATGAAGGCAGTTATGGTCAGACAGGAGAATCGCATCCAAGCCCTGGAGGCAAGGCTGATGGCTTCAACAGCAAGTGCAGTGCAAGTGGGTGTTTGAATAAGAAAGGTTGAAAGTGATGCTAGGTCAGTGGCTAAATGTTTTTGCCAAATAGCAAGTGTAGATTATCATGAAACCTTTTCATTGGTTGTTAGACACTTTATTTGCAATTGGTGTACAATTATGGTTAGGTATTTAAATGTAACTTCAGGGGTATCTGAAGGAAGATATTTACATGCATTTAACTGTCAAGCACTGAAGCAGAATATATGGCTTTGTCAGATGCTTCTGGAGTGGCAGTATATTTAAGAATTCTATTATTTGAAATCATGGGTAATTTGTGTATGATTACTATCTTAGTGACAGTCAGAGTGCATTGAAGCTTACAAGTAATCAGAAAATACACAAGAGGTCTAAACGTATTGATGTTCGTTACCATTTTGTCCGCGATGCTGTATTAAATAAATATATTAAACTTGAATTCATGGAAACTGCTGAAATGCCAGCTGACTTGCTCACTAAAGCTCTTTGTGCCTTCAAACATTACAAACTGATGAACAAAATAGGATTATTAAGTAATATATTGTAATGTTCTGTGAGGCTGTAACTTATTTCGATATAGTGGGGGTGTTATAATATGATATCGAAATAAAATTGTCTTAGGCTTAGTATCTATGCTGTCCATGGATATTGTATATTCTCTGTGGTGAATAAAACAGAAGATGTGCTGTTGCATTCTTGCTTAACCGTGAAACGGACGTGTTTTAATAAAAACTAACTACATGATCCACATTAAAACCTAGACACAAGGTCCTTTAGTATGAAATTATATTTTATATGTAATGGTTCAATGTGCATTACAACCTAAGCAGAGTTTTCTTTTAGTATGAACTTATGTTTCAGTTTTTATCCATCATGAAATACTGCAAAATAGTGTCAAATATACAATTCATTACATAGAAGACTAACAAACTATTAGGAGGTTAATTTCTGGTTCTTTTTTTTTATCATTAAATCACGTGAAGGTTATGTAATCTGAATGGATCGGTAGCATAAGTGTTCGTTTCACTTTTACATGTTTCTTATAATAGTAAAGCGTTTCTATTTGCCACCTACAAATAGTGCTTATCTGTATCATTCATCTGTACGGAATCGTGATATTTTTTACATCTCCAAGACAACATTTGGTACTACAGGAAAAAAAGGGTAAACCATTTCTACACATACCAAGGCCCAAGCGAGCGAAGCAGTGGGCAGATGGTAGTTACATATATAAATCTGTAAGCAGTCGTTTCATGGATTTATTCGTTACGGTACAGTGCAAATGTACCGAACCACTTTGGATGGGTTTTTCACAGTTTCGAAATTTAGGGTCTAACGTAAAAACTGCGATAGTTCTTATGGTTCTACGTAAACATTTGACAAAGCAATAAATGATAATCCCAGAACAAACAGATCCCAAAGATCACGAAACATCAAAGATGAACACTCATTCCTTAACCGCTACACATACCCATCCTACATCACACTATAGCAACGATATCTATTACACTCTTTGGATTCTGTTAATATTGTTGTT
The DNA here is from genome assembly GCA_031002005.1 of Vandiemenella viatica. Classification (NCBI taxonomy): domain Eukaryota; kingdom Metazoa; phylum Arthropoda; class Insecta; order Orthoptera; family Morabidae; genus Vandiemenella; species Vandiemenella viatica. The sequence goes on from JARYHS010008074.1 coordinate 257,166,605, forward strand.
TAGTAAAAAAAACTTTGGTTATTTATTTCTTTATGTTTCTGAAATACAGTACGATAAAATACACGAAAAACGGAAATCGAACCCTTCAGACAGCTGGAGGAATGCCCGATATATGGAACCAGCGAGGAGAGTGGAAACCTGTTACGTAAAATGTACAGATAAGTTAGCAACTCGGATTTAATAACACGGAAAAAGGTAATGACGTCAGTAACATTACATTCGCGAAGGCAAATAAGTTGACAAAAAATAAAGTCACAGTGTCTTTTGCTGTAAAACAGAATGTTATTACTCGTTCTGGTGCAGGATGTATTTCAACATAATCACAGTTTTGCTAACACGAACAAATATGTCCACAATATAAAAAAACATGTAATGGGGGAAAAATTCTCTTCCTTAGTAAACTGACACATTAATCATTGGTACGTGAATATCAAGTTCACTTCCGGTGGCTTGATTCGGAGATGGAGAGAAGTTTGTAACACAGACGGTATTAATCGCAACTTGTTCACTTCTAAACAATTTACTATTAATACAAATGGTGGTTTTAGAATAATGTATTATCTAAAGAAATCTGCGTGATTACCAGCAACCAACCTTCGCACAAATGTAACCGCAACAGAGCTTAGTGGTGATGTCCTGTCGGCCGATCTGGCTCTTGAAGATGTTTAGAAAGATCCGGCAATAGATCCTCTGTCAATAATGGAAAAGAAGAACCACCGGTATGTACATCGAGCGAACAACTCTCGTCCCAATATTTCTGGTTACCATGCAGTCCCATTCTTTTTCAGAATTGGATGACATATAATATCTTCGAAGAATGCTCTCCAAATAAGAATATTAGATCAGATACAGTTTTCGTACTTTCAGTTTCGGTTTTCCATGATTTGCTGAAATAATTTCAGGAAAATGCCGGGATGGTTACTTTGAAAAAGGCTATTGCCAATTCCTTCCCGTTCTTTGTCACAGTCCTTTCCAACCTCTAATGACCTCGACATCGACGAGACGGTAAAGTCGTAACAAAAGTTCGATTTTTAATTTCATTAATTTAAATGGTTATCTGCATTAATAATTGGTATTAAACTTCAAACAAAACAAGTTTAATTTTTCTTTGAGGTAGCGTATCGGGCTATTCAGTGCTAAAAGGACTTACATATGTTTCTTATTCGCAAGCTTGTTTTATAATTGTCGTGCTTGTTACGCAGAATCAACTTTTCTCTTTCTTATGCGTGTTATTTCTTGTCGGATCTCATTTTTTGCGAACTCATTCTCATCAGAGTTGGTCGATTATGCCTACTGTATTCGTGCAATTATTGTTTCAGTACCAGCGAAAACGTGGTCTGGGAAATATGTTAATAACTGGTTGAATGATTTTCTGTGTCGCGTAATAAGAGGCTTCGGAATTTCGTATTGCTGTGTGCTGATGAAATATTGACCACTGTTAAGTACGGAACACAGAGATAAAATAATTCAATATGTTCTAAAAATGAGCTAATTTTACTATTTTCGAATCATGGTTGTTGACAGATTATTCATTTGGATTATTTCATTTGTTGTATAAATGTTTACCAGTTGGATGTATGTGCGTTGATTTTATGAAATTTGACTAGTGAAAACTTTCAAATAATTTTCCGTTCGATGAGATGCATATAATGGTTATTACCATTCAAGGAAATATTACGGTTCTTAAATGAACTTCAGTCATGGGGTTTCCTACCAGAACGGTTAAGTAGAACCAGCACTGCCTACAATTCTGACCTGACCACTCAGTTTTTTGACATTACGCCAAAACAAGTGTTAGCTCTCCCCAGACTTGTGTAAGAAGGATAGACGTAAAATATTACTATAACTAATTATCTGTTGTGCTACTCCTGCTTTTTTTATCTGTTTTTCTTTAACTGTTCTAGGTTAATAGTTGAGTGAATGCATAATTCTCATTTCTCTAAATAGTAGGAAAAGTGACTGAAAAATGCGAAAAAATTTCGATATGCTTTACAATGCTTCAAACATTTTTTCTGTACAAGTGGTACTGGTAGAATGAAGCAAATTTTAAAATAAAAGAAATCCTAATAGAAGTGGTAGGAAGACCACATTGAGTAAGGAAATTCTGGAGAGAAATATTAAATAATAATAAAAAATTCATCAGAACTACTCCAATGAAACCTAGAAAATGTTACAAGGCGGATGATAAATTCTCTCAGATTCCACCTGTTGTCTCAGTCACTAAAATAATATTTTGTTTTTGATCCTCAAAATTACGCAGTTCTTTTTGTGAAAATAGTTGATTTAAGCACACACTGTTACGGTTATCAAGGAACGTTTATAGGCAGCACAGTCGTGTTAATACACTTGGTGTAGCAGCTCTCATTTCGTAATCATTGCTCTTCCATTAGAGCGGCCAAAGCCATGTTCCGAGTAATTAGCCGTCGCAGATCCCGCACAGTGGATTTCCTGCGGTGCGTCCGGTTATCAGCATAATACCAGGCCGCAGCTCCATAATTAACAAGCATTCATAGGCACAGGCGTGCATTCACACGCGCTCCGTAGAACGCTGTGTGCCTGGCGTTCCAGGTACTCCATACAAAAACTCAACTGACTACCTGAGGCTGGGCAGACTCGCATTATGCGTCTGTAGCAAGGTAACAAGGACTATGAAGAACGTTGTACAAGATTGCCCACGACGTGCCTTCCCCTGAAGACTGGAGGATTTTTCACCCTGTTTTCTTGGTTCCTTGTGTGGAGCCTTACGTTTCAGCAATCTTACTGTAGCTCTCTGAAGAAAGCCACAGCAAGATGCTTGAATAGTCATCAGTTTTCAAAAAATCGACGCTGCTCCACCCGGAGAACCAAGAAAACACCGACAACGACCGCGGAGGACTAAGTAATCAAAAAACTCTTCGCCGATTGCCCTTGTAATTATTTTGAAACAGCTCTTACATCTGTCGGCATTGTTGACTCAGTTTTCTGTATTAATTTTATTTTTTAATAGACCTTTAAGTGTAGCTACACAATTTTGTACGCTATTTAACGTGTTCTGTCAATGTTTAGTGTACCTTCCATAAATCTCGTTTAAGCATCATACATACGCCCAGTAATGAATAACTGCCAAAAAAAAATTGGTATCTCAACCCACTAAATCCATTATGTTCTGGAATGTGCAGGAACCGTAGGCATCTGCAGCTGACATAATCTGTATTAAAATAATGTAGTGTACTCTGTATGTTCTCGGTGACGTTGAACCTGTACGTTAGAATATCCTACCTTATGTCGTCGAACGATCTTTGATAGTCATGAACGAATATGACGTAATTTTAAAGTATTAGTTTTAGCTGAAGAAGAAAGACACGGTCGTGTGTTGTAGCAGCTCAAACACATTAATAATATAAAAACCGAAGAGGGAAAAACGCAGATAAATGGCTACAGAGATGAAAGGAGTAGTTAGAAACTTCTGCAGAAACAGTAAGAGTAATAGGATTTTTTTTTTTTTTTTTTTTTTTTTTTTTACTGCTTTACATATCTTAACTGCGAGGTCTTTAGAGACGGTCAGATATAGGAAACATAACGGTAGTTGTCAATAAACGCAGATGATAAATGACATGAAATCAAACTACGACTGCAAAAAGCGTAACATAATATCGGTACGTTTGTTGCGAATCACTGTACCATTTTTTTTGCTGTCATCAGTCTTTCGACTGGTTTGATGCAATCCTCCATCCCTTCTTATCTTGTGCTAACTCTTCATGTCTACATATCCCTAAAACCCACGTCCTCAATTATCTGTTTCATATATTCTAATCTCTGCCTTCCTCTACAGTTCTTACTTTCGACTGTTCACTCCACTACAAACTAACCAATCCAGCATGTCTCAAAATATGACCTACCAGCCTGTCTCTTCTATCTGTAAGCTTATTCCACAAATTTCTTTCCTCACCCATCATTTCCAAAACTCGTTCATTTCTTACTTTGTCAGTCCGCTTAATTTTTAGCATTCTTCTGTAGCACCACATTTCAAATGCTTCAATTTTCTTTCTTTCTGGTATTCCTAAAGACCCTGTTTCGCTACCGTAAAGTGCTGTGCTAGACATATTTTATAAAAGTTCTTTCTAATTCCTAGATCAATGTTTGAAACTAAAAGGTTTCTCTTTTTCATGAAAGATCTGTTTGCTAGTGCAATTCTGCTTTTAACATCATTCTTGCTTCGGCCATCCGATGTAATTTTGCTTCCCAAGTAGCAGAATTCACTTACTTCTCCTATTGCTTCTGATCCTATTTTTATACTTAATCTACTGTGATTAGTATCATTTCTGCTACATTTCATCACTTTTGTCTTTCTTTGATTGATATTCAGTCAAAAACCTTCCTTCAGTATTTTTTTTCATGCCATTCAGTAACTTCTCAATATCCTAAGCCCGATTTGCTAACAAGACAATGTCGTCAGCAAATCGTAGCATACTGATTTTTTCTCGCTGAGCACTTACATCACATGAAAATTTTACTTTTATTGCTTCTTCTACATACAAGTTGAATATTAACGGAGATAGACTACAACCTTGTCTCACATCCTTTTTAACTGATGCATGTCTCTCGTCGTTCTCTACTTTTATTATTATTTATATAGTTTATAAAGTATTCTTCTATCTTGATACTTTAGACCTGACTCCTTTAAAATTTTGAACATCTTGTCCCACCTAACATTATCAAAAGCTTTTTCTAAATCAACAAACGCCAAAAAGTATCTTTGTTTTTCTTGATCCACTCTTTAAGTATTACTCTTAAAGCCAGAATTGCTTCCCTTGTACCGCGATTTTTCCTAAACCCAAACTGATCTTCACCTACTATCTCTTCTACTACCCTTTCCATTCTTCTGGATATTATTCCGGTCAGTAATTTCGAAGCATGTGATGTAAGACTAATGGTGCGAAAATTCTCACATTTTTCGGCTTGTGTTTTCCTCGGAAGTGTTAAGATTATATTTTTATTAAAATCAGTTGGAATTTCTCCTGTTTCATAACTTTTTGATATCAGCTAGAATAATCTTTCGATCGCTTCTTCTCCTAGGGATTTAAGAAGTTCTGCAGGGATCTCATTAATTCCAACTATCTTATTTGCTTTCAAGTCATTCAGATATCTATTAAATTCTGTCCTGAAAACAGGAGCTCCTAAATCATTAGTCAACGCCGCCTACCTTTTCCATTACGCTATTGTTCAAGTCGTTCCCATCATAAAGTTTCTCAATGTATTCCTTCTTATTCCTACAGCCTTTTAAAATACTACATATTGTCATTATAAAGATAAGTAAATCTTCAGTAACAGTGATAGTAAAATATTATCAAAGAGGTTGAGGATTCGTCGGAGATAATTTCCGAACTATGCCGGGTTTAACTGAACCTCTAGTTACTGCCGAGTAGTATTATACATGTACTAACATTGGAAAGAAATCCATACACGATGGTTCCCGAGAGGGTTTAAACTTGTTAGACGGTGTCTGAAGTCTCGCCAGTTAGACATCAATAGCTGCAGGCTCTAGTTTGCTCAAGAAAAGGAATATGATTTAACTATTATCAGAGCAGAAAGCGTTATGAGTTACCAAGTGCTGCCTGACTGGATACTGCTTCACGTTTCACCCCCTCAGCTGATTACCTATATACAGTCCAATATCCCAATCATCTCACCACTCGCCGTTAACCGTATGTCTATCAGCGTTGCTCTTAAATGCATAATAGGATCCTCAAATTCGACATTATCAACAATTATTATTCTATCTTCTCTGCCATCTAGTGCAACCCTTGATACTATAACATATATTACTTCCTTTCACACAAATTTGTTTCTATGGGATTATCCCCGCTGTTTTGTATAAGAAAGAAAAAGGGTACTTCATCCCTTGATGTTACTAAACATTTCAAGATGAAGTTTTAATTTTTAGAGAGTGAAGTATATAAAAAATATCATTAATTATTGTAACTTGACATGGTATATAAAGGGAGATTATTGTATTTACCTGAAAATTCTAACATAAATATACTTACTTTGGAATACTCGAAGTATTCACTCTTATTGAATTTTCCAATCGACCTCACCAAATTAAAATCGACGACTTCAAAAAATATTTTAGTTTCTGAAAAAAATAGTAGTTACCCGTAGTTGAGTCATATGAAGAAGGAGACTAGAAATTTCCAGCCAGCCGCCAGAGCTTCACAGAAATTCGCTATGTGGATATCGTGCTCCCTCAGCTAATGGCAAAAGCAAGTACAAAAAACTGTTTGCTTCAGTTATTGCAGAAAATTTTTGATTTCAATGAAATGCATCCTGCATTTAGAATCAGTCAGTAATAGTCAAATAATTTGCAAGTCCACGAACTTTTCTCAGTCGTCGTTCAGTATCTGAATCCATTCGTTATTCTTCACCGTGCTGGAGTAGTAGAAGACCAAAAAGTTTCGTGGTTGTTGGTGGAAGTTATGGAACTTCGACACTCGCCAACTTTGAGGTTACTGAGGAAGGATTTACGAACAGAAAAACAGAATCGAGAATCATGAATATTATATAAGATTCCTCGAATTCAGACAGTGCAAATTAAGTTCACTTAGATCACCACTGCACCTTCACTAAAGATCTTCATACTTATCATCTGCATTAGTGCAATTCTATGCCATTATTTTTTAATAGTGTGTTCGCAGATAGTACAGTTTCAGATCCACGTAACAGCCATCTAACTTATTTCACCTGCTCAGATTACCACAAAGTTCTCTGTCAGATAAAAATATAATTTCAATATCACTACATAAATGAATTAATTTCAATTCACTTTTTTTACATAACGTATTGTTTCCTACTTATTATTAATGATGAATAAAGATTCGGTGTATTTCGGCTTCCTTTAAGAATAAAGTAGATTTCATTACATATATTATATACACACCCCATACTATATAGCTTACTGTTTGAGAGAGAGGCAACACGAGTTTGAATTTAGAGACCAGAAGCTAAACGAGATTTACAGACACTTCAGAATAGAGTGGAGACGAAAACGTAAGCTGATTGATGTTGATGTCCCTTGGAGTTTAAAATTCAGAATATCTGCCAACTGTTCCATTAAAGCGCCACCGCCTTTTTTATGTTCACCGCCTGGATCTTGTGACAGTCTGCTTCATTCACGCTAATCCATGTTCCCATGGGAACGGTTTGCTCAGACTACCTGGCTGTTGTCTTTGACTCATACTCAGAAGACTTAGTAGGCAATATTATACAAGATTTTTGCGAGCCAGTAAAACGAATTGGCGTTCTGTTTGAGTGGAATTTTCCACGGTTCTTTATCATGTGAATAACCTTAAAATCTAGCGGAGCAAACAGCAGCATAAACAAATTCTGGTTGGTTGCAGTCACTCGTGTTACCAATGTTTCACTGTTATTAGGCGAAAGAGAGGAATCGACATCATTAGAAGCATTAAGCAATCGGTTTTGGAAGTCGTAACCGAGACATCAAAGAGTGTCGTGAAGACATGAAATTTAACGTTGCAGTAGCGAGGGATTATTTCTATTGTGAGATGTAACGCTGATGGTTTTACAGTATTGTCCTACATTATGTTTCTGTTTGCGCATAGTAACACATCATAATATATCCAGAGCTTCTCATTTCGCCGTGCAGCTAGGATGAATGCGAACCGTTAAATATGAATGCACAAGTAGGTAATCTTGCTTCATTCAGAATGCTTTGAATAGTAAAGGACACAGCGCAGCAGCAGTAAAATAGGCCGGGAACGAGTCGAGGCCATACTCAGGGGACCCAGTCCCTCGCATTCTAGCGACTTCTTGTGATTGCAACATATCTTTCCAATGCTATTGTAACGTTTATTTGTTGGTAGTTATTAAAAGTAGTTTGTTTCTCTCATGTCTCATGACTGACAGGCAGCTGCAAGTAGTTAGATCAGAGATATTTTGTCAGAGTTATGAAAGTGTTCAAATTGAAAATTATGATTCCTACGAAAGGCATTACTTATGATGGGGCTATTTATTGTTTTATGGTTAGTGGAATGAGGTCAGACGAACACAGTAAAAAACTGCCTAACAGCGGCAGTGGAGTGGTGATGCCCTTCTAAAACTGGAGGAACCGAATACTGGTTTATGAAAATGATCAATGAAAAAGTCTTATCAGCAATTAATGATTTAAAATTATCAAACAATTAATCCAATTAAAACATAAGGCCACTATCCTCCTGTAGGAAACAGCAAAAGAGTATGTAACATAAGACAGAAGCAAAAGCTAATAGGAAAAGTATTGGTACTAGATAACAGTAAAAAGAAAGATATCTTCCAACAGTTGCTATAAGTGGGATATCGTTTATAAAGTACTGTAAATCCAAATAATTCGATTAGCCAGAAGCAGATAGGATTCTACAGAACTCTGTTGTGTCAATAAGAAAGACAAAAAAGTATGGTTTAGGATGAACAATTGTTAGAGGATGACTTGGACAAATATGGAGCAATTAATGTTGATACAAGTTTGAATCATATTCGGGTGTTCGAGTAATCCGATAAACCATGTTTGAATACAGCTGTGATGTTTGTTGTATCAGAAGGCTAAATCGTGTAAGGAAAACTTGGAACATATTAATATCACAATATGGTGATGCAAGAGGAGAACAGTGTAGCTAACAAATAGTTAGTAGATGAAATAACAAGAACATTGAGGAAGAGCGAGGCACAAACAAATAGCAAGAGATACCACTCACCACTACTATGAATACAGTTCCAGAACTCAAGCTACTGGTTGTAAAAGTTACAGTTAAAATTGTGATCGTAACAATACAATTCAAAATAGCTTCAGATACATGGTTAAAACACAAACACTTCTGTATGCTGATAAACATCTAAAAAAAATACGCTCTAGATCTAGGTAACATTTCCTAAGGGCAGTTGTCCAGTTTGAAAAACTGGTAATGAATAAAACATTGAAAAAAATTGTATCATTTTGATTCTAACGTAATGTTGCGACGGTTGGTGTAAATGAATTAGTCCAGGCATTTTAGGTATGAACCTAAAATAAAAAAAAGTGTTGAGCTGAAATTTGGCACAGACACTCTTTACTACATAAAAAACCAAATCCTTAAAAGTCCTCACCTCTGGAGTGTCCGCGTCATAGTCTTTTTCAAGTCAAAGGGGATTTAAAATGTCAACCTTAGTTATATTTTATTGTACCCTAGATAATCAAAAGAAGCTAACCACTGCATAATAGTGTAGTATCTGGCATACTTGTTGTATAAAAGTAACATAATACAAACATTTTTTCTCCTTAACTTCAGGTTCTGCAATTGCAAGAGCATTTGTGAATAGGTGCGTCCTGGGCTGGAATGCTCACTAATGTGTGGCCATCAGCATGTGTTAATGCCATGTATAATAGTTCAGATGATAAGGACGGGGATGAAGTTGAACATTAAATTTCGTTCAACGAATTCTGTAATAATATATGTTTATTGTTCATGAATTTGCACACAAATTTAATGTTTCGCAATTTTCTAGGTTTATTTCTGTCAGTTCATATATAATTCCAAGAGCACAAAATCTCATAGCACTCTTCCAAGTGAGCATAATGATGCAGGCAGAGGGAAGAGGGGAGTGGAACGGTGCTTAAAGCTGAGTTCTGCGCACTGTTTTCTGGTAGCTCAGTGGTTAAGGCGTCTGACTGGAAATCGAAATCCCGGTCTCAGCTGTGATTTTCAGAGGCCGTTAACCCGACCTTTAGCTCTGCCACAGCTTGCTGCGTAATAAGAAGTAAGCCAGATCTGTGGTTCGGATTCCACGTTAAGCTGTAGATTCCCTATACCCGGTATTATTTCTGGTTAGAAAACATGCACTACGCGGCGAATCGAAAAACACTGTCACCTGACGGCCGAGCAATCCTTCGGAATCTCCCGACCAACAATGCCATATGATTATTGAAATAACCATCAGTAATCAAAGTATAGTACGTATATATACTATTTCATACAGAAATACATATATTTCAATTCGTATATATACAGGGGTTCCAGGTCATTTTGAGCGACAAAGTACGAAAAAACCTAACTTTTCGGAAAAGTGTGAAATTTTGCCGATTTTCGAAGAACTGTAGCTCACTTAGTTTTGAGTTAAAAAAAAATCTTTTTATTATAAAAGTTGTAGAAAATTTTGTCGTCTTTCAAATTGTAAGTAAAGTATTTCTTGCTAGGACTCATCAGGAAGGAGACAAAAAACTGTAAAAAGTACTAAAATTGTGAAGATTTTTGGCCACAGCTAATTGTGCCAAGGGTATCTGAGGTCGAAAACTGGGTTTCTGCATACTGTCACCAATATATGCAAGATAAGAAAAAAAATCTTCTACGTAATATAATGTTTTTGAGACCCCCTTTTTACTGCCCCGTTATTGGACTATGTCACAGAGAGACAAACTACATACCATTTTATCGCTAAGGCTGTCCCCTACAACTTTGGTTACTTATCTTGACATGGCAACTTTGATGGTTTTTCAGTTGTTTAAAAAAAAGAAAAAAAAAATTCGTATGGCCTTCGTGATAAAATGTGAGTGTACAACAATTATGCCCGTTGCTGTACATATATGCATTGATTAGCCACTTCTGATTAACTAGGGTGTAATAAGAAGTTACTAAGGCTGACATTTTAAATGCTATTGATTGGCACCGAGGAGCTTTTTTAAGCCCTTTTGGCCTGTGAAAATAACTATGGCGCAGACACTCCAGAGGTGGGCACTTTTCAGGATTTGTTTCTTAGGTACCAAACATCTTACACCAGCGCAACTGCTGTACTTCACTTGGTGTGGAATGAAATATATATAAAATTAACGTTTGTCTCCATACCGTGCAATTCAAGAATAATGGCGTTTTATAACTCTTCCAATATTTATGGCTTTCCATGGTAGACATGGGGCTCCAGAATCCCTAAAAGAAAAAAATTAGCACGCTTGTAGTTTTTGTAAAACGAGGGGCAGGGAACGTTAAATTAGTCGTAGATCGAAAATGTTTCGAAGTTTGTAGGCCATAGCTGTGTGGACAGTGACCCAGTCCAGACGCAATATTTGCTTTAATGAGCTTACTTTCATGCCTGCAAACAGAATGACTGCTCAACATATGCCTCCAACGGCCTCCCTATGTTTTATGGGGTTGTTAACGGCGCCTGGTTGTTTCTTTCTCGTTATGCTTCCCGTCGAGCTGGAGGAGTTAACACATCTGAACATCATACTGTGCTCAGAGATGTTCACATAACAACCTATGTTAAAATATCGAGGAAACAGCGTTGCGTTTACAATGGATTCACCACTTTCAACTAATCTTTTATGATCAAATGCTTGCTTGCTTCATGATCTCTGCTTGCTTATAGCAAATACAACAGTATAATATTCGAAGTACAATACATCACAACGAAGTTTCCTCTCCTTTTAATTACCCATTTTCAGAACAAGTGGTTCGACTGTATGACCTTATATATTAATTGTATGTCACCGTTGCAGGAGTACCAGCAGCCAGGTGAACACATCCCAGACATAGGGGTTCGGCGAATGTGATGAAAGGATTGTATCTGCCGCTCTGTGTAGAGGATTGTAAGGATGCAGACATGTGGTCTGACATTATCCTGCTGGAATCAGAGTCGATAGGCATACATAGGTAGTGTGCCCGGGGTAGAACGACCAGTTCTTTTGCCGCCGGGATCCACAGTGTAATGTAGACTTCACATGCAGAGAGCAAGTTCTGCTAGAGTTTGGGTTCAGCGCAGACGACCAAAAATATGCCGCCCCGTTCCGTAAACGGAACAGGATACTATTACTTTTGAAAGCCAGTGCTTTACCATTGAGCAACAAGTCCGCTCCCATACTGAGTAGAAAATCATAAATTTCTGGTTATACAAAATGGCAACATTGTCATAACCATGGCACTGCAATTTGATGAGGGTTTCTTGTGTGACTCGACGAGACAAATCGAGAGTGAAGAATAAAATTTTTCGATAATTTGCTTATTTCTCGAAATATCGACCATCAAAAATTAGTTATAAGTATAGTTTTCCTTGTGCCTTTGGCAAATTTTTTCTTACGGTTCAAGCAGCATTTCAAACTAACCACAACTGATTGTAAGAAAACAAACACCCGTTGTACTATCCAGCCCGTGGTTCCTCGACGGTATGTTTCCTTCAAAAAGGCCATGGCTGAATTCCTTCCGGTTCTTTGCACCCAGTCCTTTCCCACCTCTCTTGACGTCGACGAGGCAAAAATCTTATAAATATATAAATAGACGTGTGTTTCCCTATATTTCACTTTTCAGCCAACACTACCTAGCACAGATCACTGGTGTTTGTGGTGTGTGGAAGTAGCATGGAGTTTCCTATCGTGCACAACCTTGGCCGAATGCCGATAGCTGTGGGGGTGTGGTAGATATGATGGTTGAAAGTGATAGATGCAGGGCATTTTCATATTTCGACCATTTCCCCTTATACTTCTCTTTCCTGCAACAACTACATAGGATAGACCATTGGTGTTTGTGTGGTAGTAGCATCGAATTTCCCATCGTGCACTATGGTGGTTAGATGTCGGTAGCTATGGAGGTGTGGGAGATATGGTGTTTGAAAGTGGTTGACCAGCGGCACTTTCATATTTTTACCAAAGACGTATGTGTGCCGGTGTATCACTTTTCAGCCAAAACTATCCAGCGCAGATCACTGGCGTTTGTGTGTGGTAGTAGCACAGAGTCACCCATCGATCACAATGTTGCCCGAATTTCGGTAAATGTGGGAATATGGGAGATATGGTGGTTGAAAGTGGCTGATCAAGGATATTTTAACCAAAGACATGTGTCTCCGTATATGTCAATTTGCTGCCACGACTACATAGTATAGTACATATTTCTCTTTGCAGCCATAAATACCCTAGGCAGGTCACTGATGTTTGTGCGTGGTATTAGCCTCGAGTATCCCATTTGGCACTATGGTGGTTACATGTCGGTAGCTGTCAATCAAAATTATTTAGAATCACGAACGAAGTCGTGGACATCAGCCAATATTTATATACATAGTATTTGGATCAGGCTGCATCTCAGACTAACCACCGCAATTTTGAGACAGTATATCCCAGAAGTAAGGGACATATCGAAACATTTTACACTTCTCTTTCGATTTTTCTCATCGACTTACATAAGAATCCATCATCAAATTGAGGCGCCATTATTATTGTAGAATCACCTACAAAATCGTGGCAATATAATACGGACACTACAAACGAAAATAAATGAATAATAATGAAATAACCAAGAGCAAAAACACTCTTCATTTTATGATTTTCATAAGAATATTAATCTGCTTATGGGCTATTTTTTCGCTGTTGTTGAATAATAAATTTTTATAAATGAAAGCTCCATCTACAAATAACTGTTGTGGCGGATGTTACATTTTATTTCCCACACGCGTTACGCCCTTTTGTGGAGAGTCATGAGTGGATTCAAATGTTTGTTTTGCATTTGTTTCATTACAATTATTATACATTACAGTACAAATCATTATCTATAGCCTACACACTGTACTCACAGATATAATGATGATCCGGACATGCCGGTCTGTAACTGCACTTTATACACTTTCACAGAATATTTATCAAAGTTCAAGTTAAAAATTTATCTAATTGTTGTTTTACAAGCCTTACTTGTTGGTGTAGTTAGCTTTTCGCGCATTTTTTTCCAGATGTACGCTGCACGCAGCTTGTTTTGTTTCTCCTTGTCGCTATGATGTTATTGCAGTAATCCCAACCTAGTTATTTTGCGTTATTGTGAAAACGCAGATGCAATAATACAAAACAACTAGGTTATCGAAATGGTAGAGGAAACAGATTTACAAACCGATGATATGAAATTTTATTATTTATTCTACTCCACTGAAGAGTTAATTGATGAGAATAAATTCTATTTGTCTCTGTAAACACCAAATAATTTTTACAGGTATGTTTTCAAAATTATTACGACTATGAACCAGAGAGTCCGCTTTATTCTAAACCAATCAGTGTGAAAATATCTGTTAACTGACGTCATTCCATACATTACAGAAATAGATTCCGATTGAAATTGAACCTAATATGATTAATTATGTACGTATGACCGCTCAACTCAGGTAAGCCGCGCTGTACAATTTGCCTGTCCAGAACAATTCTAACATGGAGTATTTTAAAAAAGATATGACATGTAATTTTAAAACAATTACAATTTCAGCAAAGTAAATAAACTTTACCTATCGTACATATGTATCGGTTTTTTAACCCCTGTCAACAAACAATTAATCGGATTTAAAAATTAATATTGACTAGAATGATTCGTAGTGCCTTCTTATCTAACACCGATTAACTTTAATAAAAAACTGCGTGTCCTAAATAAAGACGCTATAGTTCATTTCGTATAATAAATGTAGCTTGTTTGGAATGTAAAGTTCCATATGCACTGTACTTATTTCGAAATTTGTAGAAGCGTAGTGTTGGCAAAATTTTGATTTTTAAACACCCATGTGGCACTTAAAACATGTACATAGTTGAAGCAATGAAAGAATAACAAATCGGCCATAGCAAAAAAGCAGTAGGATTTTTTGACAACTTTAATCTTCTATGTATTTGCATTGTTTGTGTTGCTCGAAGATCCAAAATAAAGTATTTGGAAGTAGTTTCCTTATCATAATCGAAGAATGAAAATAAAACGTTACTTGTACATATTTTTTCTTATTTTGTCCACTTTAACGTTGCGCGGTTTCCAGTTTTGAATTGATACGTAATAAACACTTCCAATGTAGTTTTTTCCTACACTGACGATGTATATTCTATCATTTATTTTCAGTTGCCAAGAAAATATTTATAGGTTTGAAATCGAAGTTATGTATTTCCCCATAACCAATCAACAAACAAAAAAACAAAATGAAATTCTTCCTTCGAAAAGAGAGCATGGCTCACTAGCGAATGCTGGTTAATCCTTGATGATCCGCCTCTAATCCCTCTGGAATCAGGCGCTATTCACAAACCGCCCTCGGATGGCACAAACCTCAAGTCGATTACTACGTTACTATCAGTTAGTATAGTTTACAGGCAGCAGAACATTGATTTTACTGCGTTGATCTGCGTTACTATCTAGCTCGCCGGATATAGAAATTATATACTTTCAAATCAAATAGTTTAATTTATATCTATAATTCATAGTTTAAATGTCATATATAGGGTACATGGAGTGGGTAGTTCAGTGGATAAGGCGCTCGCGTACTAAATTCAAGTTCTAGCTATAGTCAGGAATTTTCAGGAGGTGTGCTGTGTTCCTTTGAGGTAGGGCAGGTCGTTCCTTGGTTCAGATTCCACGTTAAACTGTAGGTCCCAGAGGAAAGGAACTGGCCGTCCTACCTCAACACAATGCCGTAGTACTACTCACTCTGGAAGTTCGAACCAATCCTAGGGATGTGGACTACGATAAGTATTTATCGCCTATATTAAAAATAAACTTTAAAGTACAAATAGTGTTAATAATTACAAAACTTTTCAACTTAGGTTATTACAAAAACTGACTTATCACTAGTTCGTGGTTAGGTTATGTTATCTAACTAATGTTTTTATTTAATTGAGAAGATGAAAACGATTTGAATAAATTATTTATCAAGAATTTTTTTGTGACAAGTAAAACGTAATTGAAGGCAGCCGATAAATAATTAATTTAAATGGATGTGGTCAAATATACCGAAAGGTTCCAACATTCAAAACTGCAATTTCAACATAATTTTCAACGAAAATAACAGAGTTTTCGGTTCACGTGTATATTTTCCGTTCTCAACAATTTATCCTTAGTATTGAACACAGATCATTCTGAAAAAAATAAACTTCCAAGAAATCCGTAGCGACACATTAATATTGAACTTCTTCTCCATATGTGCTTGATTCAGTGAGATATACAGGTGCTTCTATAAAGTGTAGTTTCTTATGTTCTGAAGAAGATCACATCAATAAAGGAGACATCTCAGTGATTTTTATGTTAACCTTTATTTTTTTTAAAAAAAAAAGTTCGCATAACCACAACAAACACTTAATTAAACATATTTGATAGAAAGCAATATACACTGTAATGATTGCCTAAATCTGAAAGCAGATTCGTGTCAAGAAAATATGAGTATGTCGATTTGCTACACATCCCATAATACATAACAGCTATGCAATTCCAATTATACACGCCGTTCGAGACCGTAAAACCCATTGTAAATTTGCTCCTAGTATCCTAGTTTTGTTGATGGTGATAAAGTTTGAAGTAGCGTCTGCAGCTATTATTTAATTTTTTGTTTGTTTGTTTTGGCGTCTGTTTATGGGAGATTCATGTACAGAAATTAATATCATAACAGACAGTATAAGAGGGTGTTTCCCATTTATGTGAAGGCTTCTAAATTATTAACAGCGTTGAATACTATATCAGCGTCTCTGTTTTAAGATGCTTTATTCATTTCAGTTTGTCATCAGCTTTTTTATAAACAAATATTTTAAAAAATTGAAAAAATTACCTGCAATAACAAATGAAAACAACGTTGGGGAAATAATATCAATCGTTAAAATCAATTTTATGGCTGCTATCATCCTTTAATTACAGTTAATGACACGTTCGCAAGGACGGTAAAACTCGTTTAGTAAAAATAAGATTTTTTTATAGAAGTACTGTATTTAGTAACGTGGCCCGCCAGTGTGGCTCAGCACGCTGAAGCACCGCACACTGGGCCAGGGAGGTACAACGGGACCGGGCATGAGCCCTGTACCCCGCATACAGGTCGACCTGACTACTGTTCATAGGCGGTTTTTCGCAGCCGTCAAAGCGAATGCCGGGACGGTTCTCAATATCTGCCTCATAAACTAAACATTTTACGAACAAAAATACACTTATCACACACAGAACATAGTTACACATTTCGCAGACAGATGGAAACACTTCACTTCCTACTCTGTATGTTGACCATGCCAACCCCTAATGTTGGGAAATGGTGGTGAGAAAGATAAGGCCCTACTTTATTACGTAATGTCAGCGTTTCAGTTTAATCGATTTTTTGTTGTTGTTTTTTTGCCTTTAATACAGAAAGAAAAATTTTGTTACTACATTTTTATATTAGTCTTAAATTATTATTTAATTGCTAAGTTGACGAGAATATTGTGTTGTACTACTTTATATAAAAATTTAATCAAAAGTTGATAACTTGAGGCTCATATATCTGGCTGTAAACAGAGAGGGGTTCATGATTTGAATTCCAGAATGTGAAGGTCTTTTATCATGGCTTTAAACTTCATCTCTGGCGAAGGCTGCTTTATGTATGTGACGTACAATATGAACGAAACGTAGAAAGGATTCTGCGTTTGGCTGTAGCTCCATCCACGACGGAAGTGGAATCTGTTCTAACTTTTAAAGTCCGTCCCTCGATTTTTCAGACAATAATAATTTATTATTACCGGAAAATGTAGATTTCTTAATATCAATATTGCAATTAGAAACACTGTTATTAGAAATAACTACTTTTCATAGAGTAATCCAGTAAAACCTCAAAAAAAAAAAAAAAAAAAAAAAAAAAAACAACAACACAACAACAAACGGTTTATTTGATTTCCAACCTTCCACATATCCATAAGATTCGGTTAACTCCGACAGATCAGAAACTAACACTATAAGCGGAACAAAATGAAAAATGTATAGGAGGCCGTAATGTTTAGGAATTCAGGTGGCGGATACATTCCAACTGTGTTGCTTTGTAATTAGGATAGCGGATAGTAACTTTACACGTCGTTATTTGTCAAATGGTTGCAGGTGCGGTTGCACAGATAACGCTGTAGCCGTAACAGCTTTAGGACATGCAGGCGCCGGAGTAATTTCCACTGCACACCATAACGCTTCTACAAGAGTCACTATAGCCTTGCAGTGTCAGCGAGTATTAAGGTAACCAGAAGACATATGATAACGAGTACGTTTTGCTTTGTCGTATAGCAGACACTGACTAGAAGAATAAAATTCTTCCCTACGCCACTTTCTGCCGAAAATCTATTCCAGACGACAAATAGAGGCTTGCCTTCTCATCTTGTAGACGAATTTCCATCACAGCGGAAGTAATTATTTCCTTTCCTGCTACATACTTTTCTCTTTAACTCTGAATTTATCCATATAATTTAGAACAAACAAAAATGGAAGTTTTTTGTTATATAATATGAAATTAAAAGGAAAAGTTTCACATCAGTGGATGTTATTTGTGTTTTGTCGTAGGACAACAGTTTTTTACCTCATTCACGACATCACGTACAAGATGGTATTATTTTAAATGAGAGAACGGGTGAGTGTAAATACCTCTGAATTATATAAAAAGTTCTCTTGTCTCCCACTAGGGGAGCGTGTCAATCTGATGCAACGTTTCGAAGCCGCTCCCCGACTCCATCTTCAGGTGAACTTCGCCAGACGTCGCATCAGACCGACGTGCTCCCCCGGTGGGAAACCCGAGAAATTTTATACAGCTGATACACCCTGAAAGTCCTCATTCTTTCAAACTCAAGTTTTTCATGTTTTTATAAACTTAAAATGCGTCATCTATTTAACTAGGTTTTTTTCACTAAG